>CATQJP010000003.1:0-303000 GCA_958299785.1 Medicago lupulina
TGATTTATTTTCAACACATTAGTCGGTTACTATTTCAAAAGTAATCGGCATGATCTATTTTCTGCACATTCGTCGGTTACTATTTCAAAAGTAATCGGCAAGATTTTTTTTTTCAGCATGTTCATCGGTTACTATTTCAAAGGTAATCGGCAAGATTTTTATTTTCAGCACATTCGTCGGTTACTATTTCAAAAGTATCCGGTTCAACATATTCGTTGGTTACTATTTCAAAAGTAATCGGCAAGACTTTATTTTCAGCACATTCATTGGTTACTTTTTTAAAATTAATCGGTAAGATTTTTATTTCCAACATATTCCTCGCTTACTATTTCAAAAGTAATCAGCATGATTTATTTTCAGCACATTCGTCGGTTACTATTTCAAAAGTAATCGGCAAGATTTTTATTTTCAGCATATTCGTCGGTGACTATTTCAAAAGTAATCGGCATGATTTATTTTCAGCACATTCGTCGGTTACTATTTCAAAAGTAATCGGCAAGATTTATTTTCAGCACATATTCGTCGGTTACTATTTCAAAAGTAATGGGCAAGACTTTTATTTTCAGCACATTTGTCGGTTACTATTTCAATAGTAATCGGCATTATTTATTTTCAGCACATTCGTCGGTTACTATTTCAAAAGTAATCGGCAAGATTTTTATTTTCAGCATATTGGTCGGTGACTATTTCAAAAGTAATCGGCAAGATTTTTATTTTCAGCATATTTGTCGGTTACTTTTTCAAAAGTAATCGGCAAGATTTTTATTTTCGGCATATTTGTCGGTTACTATTTTAAAAGTAATCGACAAGATTTTTATTTTCAACATATTCGTCGGTTACTATTTCAAAAGTAATCGGCAAGACTTTATATTCAGCATAGTCGTTGGTTACTATTTCAAAAGTAATCGGTAAGATTTTTATTTTCAACATATTCGTCGCTTACTATTTCAAAAGTAATCGGCATGATTTATTTTCAGCACATTCGTCAGTTACTATTTCAAAAGTAATCGGCAAGATTTATTTTCAGCACATATTCGTCGGTTACTATTTCAAAAGTTATCGGCAAGACTTTATTTTCAGCACATTCGTTGGTTACTATTTCAAAAGTAATCGGTAAGATTTTTATTTTCAACATATTCGTCACTTACTATTTCCAAAGTAATCGGCATGATTTATTTTCTGCACATTCGTCGGTTACTATTTCAAAAGTAATTGGCAAGATTTTTATTTTCAGCATATTCGCCGGTGACTATTTCAAAAGTAATCGGCATGATTTATTTTCAGCAGATTCGTCGGTTACTATTTCAAAGGTAATCGACATGATTTATTTTCAACACATTCGTCGGTTACTATTTCAAAAGTAATCGGCATGATCTATTTTCTGCACATTCGTCGGTTACTATTTCAAAAAGAATCGGCAAGATTTTTATTTTCAGCATGTTCATCGGTTACTATTTCAAAGGTAATCGGCAAGATTTTTATTTTCAGCACATTCGTCGGTTACTATTTCAAAAGTATTCGGCAAGATTTTTATTTTCAACATATTCGTTGGTTACTATTTCAAAAGTAATCGGCAAGACTTTATTTTCAGCACATTCATTGGTTACTTTTTTAAAAGTAATCGGTAAGATTTTTATTTCCAACATATTCCTCGCTTACTATTTCAAAAGTAATCAGCATGATTTATTTTCAGCACATTCGTCGGTTACTATTTCAAAAGTAATCGGCAAGATTTATTTTCAGCACATTCGTCGGTTACTATTTCAAAAGTAATCAGCAAGATTTATTTTCAGCACATATTCGTCGGTTACTATTTCAAATGTAATGGGCAAGACTTTTATTTTCAGCACATTTGTCGGTTACTATTTCAATAGTAATAGGCATGATTTTTTTTCAGCACATTCGTCGGTTACTATTTCAAAAGTAATCGGCAAGATTTTTATTTTCAGCATATTTGTCGGTTACTATTTTAAAAGTAATCGACAAGATTTTTATTTTCAACATATTCGTCGGTTACTATTTCAAAAGTAATCGGCAAGAAGATTTTTATTTTCAGCATATTTGTCGGTTACTTTTTCAAAAGTAATCGGCAATATTTTTATTTTCAGCATATTTGTCAGTTACTCTTTTAAAAGTAATCTACAAGATTTTTATTTTCAACATATTCGTCGCTTATTATTTCAAAAGTAATCGGCATGATTTATTTTCAGCACATTCGTCGGTTACTATTTCAAAAGTAATCGGCAAGATTTATTTTCAGCACAGATTCGTCGGTTACAATTTCAAAAGTTATCGGCAAGACTTTATTTTCAGCACATTCTTTGGTTACTATTTCAAAAGTAATCGGTAAGATTTTTATTTTCAACATATTCGTCACTTACTATTTCCAAAGTAATCGGCATGATTTATTTTCAGCACATTCGTTGGTTACTATTTCAAAAGTAATCGGCAAGATTTTTATTTTCAGCATATTCGTCGATGACTATTTCAAAAGTAATCGGCATGATTTATTTTCAGCATATTCGTCGGTTACTATTTCAAAGGTAATCGACATGATTTATTATCAACACATTCGTCGGTTACTATTTCAAAAGTAATGGGCATGATCTATTTTCTGCACATTCGTCGGTTACTATTTCGAAAGTAATAGGCAAGATTTTTATTTTCAGCATGTTCATCGGTTACTATTTCAAAGGTAATCGGCAAGATTTTTATTTTCAACACATTCGTCGGTTACTATTTCAAAAGTATTCGGCAAGATTTTTATTTTCAACATATTTTTCGGTTACTATTTCAAAAGTAATCGGCAAGACTTTATTTTCAACATATTCGCCGGTGACTATTTCAAAAGTAATCGGCATGATTTATTTTCAGCACATTCGTCGGTTACTATTTCAAAAGTAATCGGCAAGATTTATTTTCAGCACATATTCGTCGGTTACTATTTCAAAAGTAATGGGCAAGACTTTTATTTTCAGCACATTTGTCGGTTACTATTTAATTAGTAATCGGCATGATTTTTTTTCAGCACATTCGTCGGTTACTATTTCAAAAGTAATCGGCAAGATTTTTATTTTCAGCATATTGGTCGGTGACTATTTCAAAAGTAATCGGCATGATTTTTATTTTCAGCGTATTTGTCGGTTACTTTTTCAAAAGTAATCGACAAGATTTTTATTTTCAGCATATTGGTCGGTGACTATTTCAAAAGTAATCGGCATGATTTTTATTTTCAGCGTATTTGTCGGTTACTTTTTCAAAAGTAATCGGCAAGATTTTTATTTTCAGCATATTTGTCGGTTACTTTTTCAAAAGTAATCGGCAATATTTTTATTTTCAGCATATTTGTCGGTTACTATTTTAAAAGTAATCGAGAAGATTTTTATTTTCAACATATTCGTCGGTTACTATTTCAAAAGTAATCGGCAAGACTTTATTTTCAGCATATTCGTTGATTACTATTTCAAAAGTAATCGGTAAGATTTTTATTTTCAACATATTCGTCGCTTATTATTTCAAAAGTAATCGGCATGATTTATTTTCAGCACATTCGTCTGTTACTATTTCAAAAGTAATCGGCAAGATTTATTTTCAGCACATATTCGTCGGTTACTATTTCAAAAGTTATCGGCAAGACTTTATTTTCAGCACATTCGTTGGTTACTATTTCAAAAGTAATCGGTAAGATTTTTATTTTCAACATATTCGTCACTTACTATTTCCAAAGTAATCGGCATGATTTATTTTCAGCACATTCGTCGGTTACTATTTCAAAAGTAATTGGAAAGATTTTTATTTTCAGCATATTCGCCGGTGACTATTTCAAAAGTAATCGGCATGATTTATTTTCAGCAGATTCGTCGGTTACTATTTCAAAGGTAATCGACATGATTTATTTTCAACACATTCGTCGGTTACTATTTCAAAAGTAATCGGCATGATCTATTTTCTGCACATTCGTCGGTTACTATTTCAAAAAGAATCGGCAAGATTTTTATTTTCAGCATGTTCATCGGTTACTATTTCAAAGGTAATCGGCAAGATTTTTATTTTCAGCACATTCGTCGGTTACTATTTCAAAAGTATTCGGCAAGATTTTTATTTTCAGCACATTCATTGGTTACTATTTCAAAAGTAATCGGTAAGATTTTTATTTCCAACATATTCCTCGCTTACTATTTCAAAAGTAATCAGCATGATTTATTTTCAGCACATTCGTCGGTTACTATTTCAAAAGTAATCGGCAAGATTTATTTTCAGCACATTCGTCGGTTACTATTTCAAAAGTAATCGGCAAGATTTATTTTCAGCACATTCGTCGGTTACTATTTCAAAAGTAATCAGCAAGATTTATCTTCAGCACATATTCGTCGGTTACTATTTCAAATGTAATGGGCAAGACTTTTATTTTCAGCACATTTGTCGGTTACTATTTCAATAGTAATCGGCATGATTTTTTTTTCAGCACATTCGTCGGTTACTATTTCAAAAGTAATCGGCAAGATTTTTATTTTCAGCATATTTGTCGGTTACTATTTTAAAAGTAATCGACAAGATTTTTATTTTCAACATATTCGTCGGTTACTATTTCAAAAGTAATCGGCAAGAAGATTTTTATTTTCAGCATATTTGTCGGTTACTTTTTCAAAAGTAATCGGCAATATTTTTATTTTCAGCATATTTGTCAGTTACTATTTTAAAAGTAATCTACAAGATTTTTATTTTCAACATATTCGTCGGTTACTATTTCAAAAGTAATCGGCAAGACTTTATTTTCAGCATATTCGTTGATTACTATTTCAAAAGTAATCGGTAAGATTTTTATTTTCAACATATTCGTCGCTTATTATTTCAAAAGTAATCGACATGATTTATTTTCAGCACATTCGTCGGTTACTATTTCAAAAGTAATCGGCAAGATTTATTTTCAGCACAGATTCGTCGGTTACAATTTCAAAAGTTATCGGCAAGACTTTATTTTCAGCACATTCTTTGGTTACTATTTCAAAAGTAATCGGTAAGATTTTTATTTTCAACATATTCGTCACTTACTATTTCCAAAGTAATCGGCATGATTTATTTTTAGCACATTCGTTGGTTACTATTTCAAAAGTAATCGGCAAGATTTTTATTTTCAGCATATTCGTCGATGACTATTTCAAAAGTAATCGGCATGATTTATTTTCAGCATATTCGTCGGTTACTGTTTCAAAGGTAATCGACATGATTTATTTTCAACACATTCGTCGGTTACTATTTCAAAAGTAATGGGCATGATCTATTTTCTGCACATTCGTCGGTTACTATTTCAAAAGTAATAGGCAAGATTTTTATTTTCAGCATGTTCATCGGTTACTATTTCAAAGGTAATCGGCAAGATTTTTATTTTCAACACATTCGTCGGTTACTATTTCAAAAGTATTCGGCAAGATTTTTATTTTCAACATATTCGTCGGTTACTATTTCAAGAGTAATCGGCAAGACTTTATTTTCAACATATTCGCCGGTGACTATTTCAAAAGTAATCGGCATGATTTATTTTCAGCACATTCGTCGGTTACTATTTCAAAAGTAATCGGCAAGATTTATTTTCAGCACATATTCGTCGGTTACTATTTCAAAAGTAATGGGCAAGACTTTTATTTTCAGCACATTTGTCGGTTACTATTTCAATAGTAATCGGCATTATTTATTTTCAGCACATTCGTCGGTTACTATTTCAAAAGTAATCGGCAAGATTTTTATTTTCAGCATATTGGTCGGTGACTATTTCAAAAGTAATCGGCAAGATTTTTATTTTCAGCATATTTGTCGGTTACTTTTTCAAAAGTAATCGGCAAGATTTTTATTTTCAACATATTCGTCGGTTACTATTTCAAAAGTAATCGGCAAGACTTTATATTCAGCATATTCGTTGGTTACTATTTCAAAAGTAATCGGTAAGATTTTTATTTTCAACATATTCGTCGCTTACTATTTCAAAAGTAATCGGCATGATTTATTTTCAGCACATTCGTCAGTTACTATTTCAAAAGTAATCGGCAAGATTTATTTTCAGCACATATTCGTCGGTTACTATTTCAAAAGTTATCGGCAAGACTTTATTTTCAGCACATTCGTTGGTTACTATTTCAAAAGTAATCGGTAAGATTTTTATTTTCAACATATTCGTCACTTACTATTTCCAAAGTAATCGGCATGATTTATTTTCAGCACATTCGTCGGTTACTATTTCAAAAGTAATTGGCAAGATTTTTATTTTCAGCATATTCGCCGGTGACTATTTCAAAAGTAATCGGCATGATTTATTTTCAGCAGATTCGTCGGTTACTATTTCAAAGGTAATCGACATGATTTATTTTCAACACATTCGTCGGTTACTATTTCAAAAGTAATCGGCATGATCTATTTTCTGCACATTCGTCGGTTACTATTTCAAAAAGAATCGGCAAGATTTTTATTTTCAGCATGTTCATCGGTTACTATTTCAAAGGTAATCGGCAAGATTTTTATTTTCAGCACATTCGTCGGTTACTATTTCAAAAGTATTCGGCAAGATTTTTATTTTCAACATATTCGTTGGTTACTATTTCAAAAGTAATCGGCAAGACTTTATTTTCAGCACATTCATTGGTTACTTTTTTAAAAGTAATCGGTAAGATTTTTATTTCCAACATATTCCTCGCTTACTATTTCAAAAGTAATCAGCATGATTTATTTTCAGCACATTCGTCGGTTACTATTTCAAAAGTAATCGGCAAGATTTATTTTCAGCACATTCGTCGGTTACTATTTCAAAAGTAATCAGCAAGATTTATTTTCAGCACATATTCGTCGGTTACTATTTCAAATGTAATGGGCAAGACTTTTATTTTCAGCACATTTGTCGGTTACTATTTCAATAGTAATCGGCATGATTTTTTTTCAGCACATTCGTCGGTTACTATTTCAAAAGTAATCGGCAAGATTTTTATTTTCAGCATATTTGTCGGTTACTATTTTAAAAGTAATCGACAAGATTTTTATTTTCAACATATTCGTCGGTTACTATTTCAAAAGTAATCGGCAAGAAGATTTTTATTTTCAGCATATTTGTCGGTTACTTTTTCAAAAGTAATCGGCAATATTTTTATTTTCAGCATATTTGTCAGTTACTATTTTAAAAGTAATCTACAAGATTTTTATTTTCAACATATTCGTCGCTTATTATTTCAAAAGTAATCGGCATGATTTATTTTCAGCACATTCGTCGGTTTCTATTTCAAAAGTAATCGGCAAGATTTATATTCAGCACAGATTCGTCGGTTACAATTTCAAAAGTTATCGGCAAGACTTTATTTTCAGCACATTCTTTGGTTACTATTTCAAAAGTAATCGGTAAGATTTTTATTTTCAAGATATTCGTCACTTACTATTTCCAAAGTAATCGGCATGATTTATTTTCAGCACATTCGTTGGTTACTATTTCAAAAGTAATCGGCAAGATTTTTATTTTCAGCATATTCGTCGATGACTATTTCAAAAGTAATCGGCATGATTTATTTTCAGCATATTCGTCGGTTACTATTTCAAAGGTAATCGACATGATTTATTATCAACACATTCGTCGGTTACTATTTCAAAAGTAATGGGCATGATCTATTTTCTGCACATTCGTCGGTTACTATTTCGAAAGTAATAGGCAAGATTTTTATTTTCAGCATGTTCATCGGTTACTATTTCAAAGGTAATCGGCAAGATTTTTATTTTCAACACATTCGTCGGTTACTATTTCAAAAGTATTCGGCAAGATTTTTATTTTCAACATATTTTTCGGTTACTATTTCAAAAGTAATCGGCAAGACTTTATTTTCAACATATTCGCCGGTGACTATTTCAAAAGTAATCGGCATGATTTATTTTCAGCACATTCGTCGGTTACTATTTCAAAAGTAATCGGCAAGATTTATTTTCAGCACATATTCGTCGGTTACTATTTCAAAAGTAATGGGCAAGACTTTTATTTTCAGCACATTTGTCGGTTACTATTTAATTAGTAATCGGCATGATTTTTTTTCAGCACATTCGTCGGTTACTATTTCAAAAGTAATCGGCAAGATTTTTATTTTCAGCATATTGGTCGGTGACTATTTCAAAAGTAATCGGCATGATTTTTATTTTCAGCGTATTTGTCGGTTACTTTTTCAAAAGTAATCGGCAAGTTTTTTATTTTCAGCATATTGGTCGGTGACTATTTCAAAAGTAATCGGCATGATTTTTATTTTCAGCGTATTTGTCGGTTACTTTTTCAAAAGTAATCGGCAAGATTTTTATTTTCAGCATATTTGTCGGTTACTTTTTCAAAAGTAATCGGCAATATTTTTATTTTCAGCATATTTGTCGGTTACTATTTTAAAAGTAATCGAGAAGATTTTTATTTTCAACATATTCGTCGGTTACTATTTCAAAAGTAATCGGCAAGACTTTATTTTCAGCATATTCGTTGATTACTATTTCAAAAGTAATCGGTAAGATTTTTATTTTCAACATATTCGTCGCTTATTATTTCAAAAGTAATCGGCATGATTTATTTTCAGCACATTCGTCTGTTACTATTTCAAAAGTAATCGGCAAGATTTATTTTCAGCACATATTCGTCGGTTACTATTTCAAAAGTTATCGGCAAGACTTTATTTTCAGCACATTCGTTGGTTACTATTTCAAAAGTAATCGGTAAGATTTTTATTTTCAACATATTCGTCACTTACTATTTCCAAAGTAATCGGCATGATTTATTTTCAGCACATTCGTCGGTTACTATTTCAAAAGTAATTGGAAAGATTTTTATTTTCAGCATATTCGCCGGTGACTATTTCAAAAGTAATCGGCATGATTTATTTTCAGCAGATTCGTCGGTTACTATTTCAAAGGTAATCGACATGATTTATTTTCAACACATTCGTCGGTTACTATTTCAAAAGTAATCGGCATGATCTATTTTCTGCACATTCGTCGGTTACTATTTCAAAAAGAATCGGCAAGATTTTTATTTTCAGCATGTTCATCGGTTACTATTTCAAAGGTAATCGGCAAGATTTTTATTTTCAGCACATTCGTCGGTTACTATTTCAAAAGTATTCGGCAAGATTTTTATTTTCAGCACATTCATTGGTTACTATTTCAAAAGTAATCGGTAAGATTTTTATTTCCAACATATTCCTCGCTTACTATTTCAAAAGTAATCAGCATGATTTATTTTCAGCACATTCGTCGGTTACTATTTCAAAAGTAATCGGCAAGATTTATTTTCAGCACATTCGTCGGTTACTATTTCAAAAGTAATCGGCAAGATTTATTTTCAGCACATTCGTCGGTTACTATTTCAAAAGTAATCAGCAAGATTTATCTTCAGCACATATTCGTCGGTTACTATTTCAAATGTAATGGGCAAGACTTTTATTTTCAGCACATTTGTCGGTTACTATTTCAATAGTAATCGGCATGATTTTTTTTTCAGCACATTCGTCGGTTACTATTTCAAAAGTAATCGGCAAGATTTTTATTTTCAGCATATTTGTCGGTTACTATTTTAAAAGTAATCGACAAGATTTTTATTTTCAACATATTCGTCGGTTACTATTTCAAAAGTAATCGGCAAGAAGATTTTTATTTTCAGCATATTTGTCGGTTACTTTTTCAAAAGTAATCGGCAATATTTTTATTTTCAGCATATTTGTCAGTTACTATTTTAAAAGTAATCTACAAGATTTTTATTTTCAACATATTCGTCGGTTACTATTTCAAAAGTAATCGGCAAGACTTTATTTTCAGCATATTCGTTGATTACTATTTCAAAAGTAATCGGTAAGATTTTTATTTTCAACATATTCGTCGCTTATTATTTCAAAAGTAATCGGCATGATTTATTTTCAGCACATTCGTCGGTTACTATTTCAAAAGTAATCGGCAAGATTTATTTTCAGCACAGATTCGTCGGTTACAATTTCAAAAGTTATCGGCAAGACTTTATTTTCAGCACATTCTTTGGTTACTATTTCAAAAGTAATCGGTAAGATTTTAATTTTCAACATATTCGTCACTTACTATTTCCAAAGTAATCGGCATGATTTATTTTTAGCACATTCGTTGGTTACTATTTCAAAAGTAATCGGCAAGATTTATTTTCAGCATATTCGTCGATGACTATTTCAAAAGTAATCGGCATGATTTATTTTCAGCATATTCGTCGGTTACTATTTCAAAGGTAATCGACATGATTTATTATCAACACATTCGTCGGTTACTATTTCAAAAGTAATGGGCATGATCTATTTTCTGCACATTCGTCGGTTACTATTTCGAAAGTAATAGGCAAGATTTTTATTTTCAGCATGTTCATCGGTTACTATTTCAAAGGTAATCGGCAAGATTTTTATTTTCAACACATTCGTCGGTTACTATTTCAAAAGTATTCGGCAAGATTTTTATTTTCAACATATTTTTCGGTTACTATTTCAAAAGTAATCGGCAAGACTTTATTTTCAACATATTCGCCGGTGACTATTTCAAAAGTAATCGGCATGATTTATTTTCAGCACATTCGTCGGTTACTATTTCAAAAGTAATCGGCAAGATTTATTTTCAGCACATATTCGTCGGTTACTATTTCAAAAGTAATGGGCAAGACTTTTATTTTCAGCACATTTGTCGGTTACTATTTAATTAGTAATCGGCATGATTTTTTTTCAGCACATTCGTCGGTTACTATTTCAAAAGTAATCGGCAAGATTTTTATTTTCAGCATATTGGTCGGTGACTATTTCAAAAGTAATCGGCATGATTTTTATTTTCAGCGTATTTGTCGGTTACTTTTTCAAAAGTAATCGGCAAGATTTTTATTTTCAGCATATTGGTCGGTGACTATTTCAAAAGTAATCGGCATGATTTTTATTTTCAGCGTATTTGTCGGTTACTTTTTCAAAAGTAATCGGCAAGATTTTTATTTTCAGCATATTTGTCGGTTACTTTTTCAAAAGTAATCGGCAATATTTTTATTTTCAGCATATTTGTCGGTTACTATTTTAAAAGTAATCGAGAAGATTTTTATTTTCAACATATTCGTCGGTTACTATTTCAAAAGTAATCGGCAAGACTTTATTTTCAGCATATTCGTTGATTACTATTTCAAAAGTAATCGGTAAGATTTTTATTTTCAACATATTCGTCGCTTATTATTTCAAAAGTAATCGGCATGATTTATTTTCAGCACATTCGTCTGTTACTATTTCAAAAGTAATCGGCAAGATTTATTTTCAGCACATATTCGTCGGTTACTATTTCAAAAGTTATCGGCAAGACTTTATTTTCAGCACATTCGTTGGTTACTATTTCAAAAGTAATCGGTAAGATTTTTATTTTCAACATATTCGTCACTTACTATTTCCAAAGTAATCGGCATGATTTATTTTCAGCACATTCGTCGGTTACTATTTCAAAAGTAATTGGAAAGATTTTTATTTTCAGCATATTCGCCGGTGACTATTTCAAAAGTAATCGGCATGATTTATTTTCAGCAGATTCGTCGGTTACTATTTCAAAGGTAATCGACATGATTTATTTTCAACACATTCGTCGGTTACTATTTCAAAAGTAATCGGCATGATCTATTTTCTGCACATTCGTCGGTTACTATTTCAAAAAGAATCGGCAAGATTTTTATTTTCAGCATGTTCATCGGTTACTATTTCAAAGGTAATCGGCAAGATTTTTATTTTCAGCACATTCGTCGGTTACTATTTCAAAAGTATTCGGCAAGATTTTTATTTTCAGCACATTCATTGGTTACTATTTCAAAAGTAATCGGTAAGATTTTTATTTCCAACATATTCCTCGCTTACTATTTCAAAAGTAATCAGCATGATTTATTTTCAGCACATTCGTCGGTTACTATTTCAAAAGTAATCGGCAAGATTTATTTTCAGCACATTCGTCGGTTACTATTTCAAAAGTAATCGGCAAGATTTATTTTCAGCACATTCGTCGGTTACTATTTCAAAAGTAATCAGCAAGATTTATCTTCAGCACATATTCGTCGGTTACTATTTCAAATGTAATGGGCAAGACTTTTATTTTCAGCACATTTGTCGGTTACTATTTCAATAGTAATCGGCATGATTTTTTTTTCAGCACATTCGTCGGTTACTATTTCAAAAGTAATCGGCAAGATTTTTATTTTCAGCATATTTGTCGGTTACTATTTTAAAAGTAATCGACAAGATTTTTATTTTCAACATATTCGTCGGTTACTATTTCAAAAGTAATCGGCAAGAAGATTTTTATTTTCAGCATATTTGTCGGTTACTTTTTCAAAAGTAATCGGCAATATTTTTATTTTCAGCATATTTGTCAGTTACTATTTTAAAAGTAATCTACAAGATTTTTATTTTCAACATATTCGTCGGTTACTATTTCAAAAGTAATCGGCAAGACTTTATTTTCAGCATATTCGTTGATTACTATTTCAAAAGTAATCGGTAAGATTTTTATTTTCAACATATTCGTCGCTTATTATTTCAAAAGTAATCGGCATGATTTATTTTCAGCACATTCGTCGGTTACTATTTCAAAAGTAATCGGCAAGATTTATTTTCAGCACAGATTCGTCGGTTACAATTTCAAAAGTTATCGGCAAGACTTTATTTTCAGCACATTCTTTGGTTACTATTTCAAAAGTAATCGGTAAGATTTTAATTTTCAACATATTCGTCACTTACTATTTCCAAAGTAATCGGCATGATTTATTTTTAGCACATTCGTTGGTTACTATTTCAAAAGTAATCGGCAAGATTTTCATTTTCAGCATATTCGTCGATGACTATTTCAAAAGTAATCGGCATGATTTATTTTCAGCATATTCGTCGGTTACTGTTTCAAAGGTAATCGACATGATTTATTTTCAACACATTCGTCGGTTACTATTTCAAAAGTAATGGGCATGATCTATTTTCTGCACATTCGTCGGTTACTATTTCAAAAGTAATAGGCAAGATTTTTATTTTCAGCATGTTCATCGGTTACTATTTCAAAGGTAATCGGCAATATTTTTATTTTCAACACATTCGTCGGTTACTATTTCAAAAGTATTCGGCAAGATTTTTATTTTCAACATATTCGTCGGTTACTATTTCAAGAGTAATCGGCAAGACTTTATTTTCAACATATTCGCCGGTGACTATTTCAAAAGTAATCGGCATGATTTATTTTCAGCACATTCGTCGGTTACTATTTCAAAAGTAATCGGCAAGATTTATTTTCAGCACATATTCGTCGGTTACTATTTCAAAAGTAATGGGCAAGACTTTTATTTTCAGCACATTTGTCGGTTACTATTTCAATAGTAATCGGCATTATTTATTTTCAGCACATTCTTCGGTTACTATTTCAAAAGTAATCGGCAAGATTTTTATTTTCAGCATATTGGTCGGTGACTATTTCAAAAGTAATCGGCAAGATTTTTATTTTCAGCATATTTGTCGGTTACTTTTTCAAAAGTAATCGGCAAGATTTTTATTTTCGGTATATTTGTCGGTTACTATTTTAAAAGTAATCGACAAGATTTTTATTTTCAACATATTCGTCGGTTACTATTTCAAAAGTAATCGGCAAGACTTTATATTCAGCATATTCGTTGGTTACTATTTCAAAAGTAATCGGTAAGATTTTTATTTTCAACATATTCGTCGCTTACTATTTCAAAAGTAATCGGCATGATTTATTTTCAGCACATTCGTCAGTTACTATTTCAAAAGTAATCGGCAAGATTTATTTTCAGCACATATTCGTCGGTTACTATTTCAAAAGTTATCGGCAAGACTTTATTTTCAGCACATTCGTTGGTTACTATTTCAAAAGTAATCGGTAAGATTTTTATTTTCAACATATTCGTCACTTACTATTTCCAAAGTAATCGGCATGATTTATTTTCAGCACATTCGTCGGTTACTATTTCAAAAGTAATTGGCAAGATTTTTATTTTCAGCATATTCGCCGGTGACTATTTCAAAAGTAATCGGCAAGACTTTATTTTCAGCACATTCGTCGGTTACTATTTCAAAGGTAATCGGCAAGATTTTTATTTTCAGCACATTCGTCGGTTACTATTTCAAAAGTATTCGGCAAGATTTTTATTTTCAACATATTCGTTGGTTACTATTTCAAAAGTAATCGGCAAGACTTTATTTTCAGCACATTCATTGGTTACTTTTTTAAAAGTAATCGGTAAGATTTTTATTTCCAACATATTCCTCGCTTACTATTTCAAAAGTAATCAGCATGATTTATTTTCAGCACATTCGTCGGTTACTATTTCAAAAGTAATCGGCAAGATTTATTTTCAGCACATATTCGTCGGTTACTATTTCAAATGTAATGGGCAAGACTTTTATTTTCAGCACATTTGTCGGTTACTATTTCAATAGTAATCGGCATGATTTTTTTTCAGCACATTCGTCGGTTACTATTTCAAAAGTAATCGGCAAGATTTTTATTTTCAGCATATTTGTCGGTTACTATTTTAAAAGTAATCGACAAGATTTTTATTTTCAACATATTCGTCGGTTACTATTTCAAAAGTAATCGGCAAGAAGATTTTTATTTTCAGCATATTTGTCGGTTACTTTTTCAAAAGTAATCGGCAATATTTTTATTTTCAGCATATTTGTCAGTTACTATTTTAAAAGTAATCTACAAGATTTTTATTTTCAACATATTCGTCGGTTACTATTTCAAAAGTAATCGGCAAGACTTTATTTTCAGCATATTCGTTGATTACTATTTCAAAAGTAATCGGTAAGATTTTTATTTTCAACATATTCGTCGCTTATTATTTCAAAAGTAATCGGCATGATTTATTTTCAGCACATTCGTCGGTTACTATTTCAAAAGTAATCGGCAAGATTTATTTTCAGCACAGATTCGTCGGTTACAATTTCAAAAGTTATCGGCAAGACTTTATTTTCAGCACATTCTTTGGTTACTATTTCAAAAGTAATCGGTAAGATTTTTATTTTCAACATATTCGTCACTTACTATTTCCAAAGTAATCGGCATGATTTATTTTCAGCACATTCGTTGGTTACTATTTCAAAAGTAATCGGCAAGATTTTTATATTCAGCATATTCGTCGATGACTATTTCAAAAGTAATCGGCATGATTTATTTTCAGCATATTCGTCGGTTACTATTTCAAAGGTAATCGACATGATTTATTTTCAACACATTCGTCGGTTACTATTTCAAAAGTAATGGGCATGATCTATTTTCTGCACATTCGTCGGTTACTATTTCAAAAGTAATAGGCAAGATTTTTATTTTCAGCATGTTCATCGGTTACTATTTCAAAGGTAATCGGCAAGATTTTTATTTTCAACACATTCGTCGGTTACTATTTCAAAAGTATTCGGCAAGATTTTTATTTTCAACATATTTTTCGGTTACTATTTCAAAAGTAATCGGCAAGACTTTATTTTCAACATATTCGCCGGTGACTATTTCAAAAGTAATCGGCATGATTTATTTTCAGCACATTCGTCGGTTACTATTTCAAAAGTAATCGGCAAGATTTATTTTCAGCACATATTCGTCGGTTACTATTTCAAAAGTAATGGGCAAGACTTTTATTTTCAGCACATTTGTCGGTTACTATTTAATTAGTAATCGGCATGATTTTTTTGAGCACATTCGTCGGTTACTATTTCAAAAGTAATCGGCAAGATTTTTATTTTCAGCATATTGGTCGGTGACTATTTCAAAAGTAATCGGCATGATTTTTATTTTCAGCGTATTTGTCGGTTACTTTTTCAAAAGTAATCGGCAAGATTTTTATTTTCAGCATATTTGTCGGTTACTTTTTCAAAAGTAATCGGCAATATTTTTATTTTCAGCATATTTGTCGGTTACTATTTTAAAAGTAATCGACAAGATTTTTATTTTCAACATATTCGTCGGTTACTATTTCAAAAGTAATCGGCAAGACTTTATTTTCAGCATATTCGTTGATTACTATTTCAAAAGTAATCGGTAAGATTTTTATTTTCAACATATTCGTCGCTTATTATTTCAAAAGTAATCGGCATGATTTATTTTCAGCACATTCGTCAGTTACTATTTCAAAAGTAATCGGCAAGATTTATTTTCAGCACATATTCGTCGGTTACTATTTCAAAAGTTATCGTCAAGACTTTATTTTCAGCACATTCGTTGGTTACTATTTCAAAAGTAATCGGTAAGATTTTTATTTTCAACATATTCGTCACTTACTATTTCCAAAGTATTCGGCATGATTTATTTTCAGCACATTCGTCGGTTACTATTTCAAAAGTAATCGGCAAGATTTTTATTTTCAGCATATTCGTCCATGACTAATTCAAAAGTAATCGGCATGATTTATTTTCAGCATATTCGTCGGTTACTATTTCAAAGGTAATCGACATGATTTATTTTCAACACATTCGTCGGTTACTATTTCAAAAGTAATCGGCATGATCTATTTTCTGCACATTCGTCGGTTACTATTTCAAAAGTAATCGGCAAGATTTTTATTTTCAGCATGTTCATCGGTTACTATTTCAAAGGTAATCGGCAAGATTTTTATTTTCAGCACATTCGTCAGTTACTATTTCAAAAGTATTCGGCAAGATTTTTATTTTCAACATATTCGTCGGTTACTATTTCAAAAGTAATCGGCAAGACTTTATTTTCAGCACATTCATTGGTTACTTTTATAAAAGTAATCGGTAAGATTTTTATTTCCAACATATTCGTCGCTTACTATTTCAAAAGTAATCAGCATGATTTATTTTCAGCACATTCGTCGGTTACTATTTCAAAAGTAATCGGCAAGATTTTTATTTTCAGCATATTCGTCGGTGACTATTTCAAAAGTAATCGGCAAGATTTTTATTTTCAGCATATTTGTCGGTTACTGTTTTAAAAGTAATCGGCAAGACTTTATTTTCAGCACATTCATTGGTTTTTTTATAAAAGTAATCGGTAAGATTTTTATTTCCAACATATTCGTCGCTTACTATTTCAAAAGTAATCAGCATGATTTATTTTCAGCACATTCGTCGGTTACTATTTCAAAAGTAATCGGCAAGATTTTTATTTTCAGCATATTCGTCAGTGACTATTTCAAAAGTAATCGGCATGATTTATTTTCAGCACATTCGTCGGTTACTATTTCAAAAGTAATCGGCAAGATTTATTTTCAGCACAGATTCGTCGGTTACAATTTCAAAAGTTATCGGCAAGACTTTATTTTCAGCACATTCTTTGGTTACTATTTCAAAACTAATCGGTAAGATTTTTATTTTCAACATATTCGTCACTTACTATTTCCAAAGTAATCGGCATGATTTATTTTCAGCACATTCGTCGGTTACTATTTCAAAAGTAATGGGCATGATCTATTTTCTGCACATTCGTCGGTTACTATTTCAAAAGTAATAGGCAAGATTTTTATTTTCAGCATGTTCATCGGTTACTATTTCAAAGGTAATCGGCAAGATTTTTATTTTCAACACATTCGTCGGTTACTATTTCAAAAGTATTCGGCAAGATTTTTATTTTCAACATATTCGTCGGTTACTATTTCAAAAGTAATCGGCAAGACTTTATTTTCAACATATTCGCCGGTGACTATTTCAAAAGTAATCGGCATGATTTATTTTCAGCACATTCGTCGGTTACTATTTCAAAATTAATCGGCAAGATTTATTTTCAGCACATATTCGTCGGTTACTATTTCAAAAGTAATGGGCAAGACTTTTATTTTCAGCACATTTGTCGGTTACTATTTAATTAGTAATCGGCATGATTTTTTTCAGCACATTTGTCGGTTACTATTTCAAAAGTAATCGGCAAGATTTTTATTTTCAGCATATTGGTCGGTGACTATTTCAAAAGTAATCGGCATGATTTTTATTTTCAGCGTATTTGTCGGTTACTTTTTCAAAAGTAATCGGCAAGATTTTTATTTTCAGCATATTTGTCGGTTACTTTTTCAAAAGTAATCGGCAATATTTTTATTTTCAGCATATTTGTCGGTTACTATTTTAAAAGTAATCGAGAAGATTTTTATTTTCAACATATTCGTCGGTTACTATTTCAAAAGTAATCGGCAAGACTTTATTTTCAGCATATTCGTTGATTACTATTTCAAAAGTAATCGGTAAGATTTTTATTTTCAACATATTCGTCGCTTATTATTTCAAAAGTAATCGGCATGATTTATTTTCAGCACATTCGTCGGTTACTATATCAAAAGTAATCAGCAAGATTTATTTTCAGCACAGATTCGTCGGTTACAATTTCAAAAGTTATCGGCAAGACTTTATTTTCAGCACATTCTTTGGTTACTATTTCAAAAGTAATCGGTAAGATTTTTATTTTCAACATATTCGTCACTTACTATTTCCAAAGTAATCGGCATGATTTATTTTTAGCACATTCGTTGGTTACTATTTCAAAAGTAATCGGCAAGATTTTTATTTTCAGCATATTCGTCGATGACTATTTCAAAAGTAATCGGCATGATTTATTTTCAGCATATTCGTCGGTTACTATGTCAAAGGTAATCGACATGATTTATTTTCAACACATTCGTCGGTTACTATTTCAAAAGTAATGGGCATGATCTATTTTCTGCACATTCGTCGGTTACTATTTCAAAAGTAATAGGCAAGATTTTAATTTTCAGCATGTTCATCGGTTACTATTTCAAAGGTAATCGGCAAGATTTTTATTTTCAACACATTCGTCGGTTACTATTTCAAAAGTATTCGGCAAGATTTTTATTTTCAACATATTCGTCGGTTACTATTTCAAAAGTAATCGGCAAGACTTTATTTTCAACATATTCGCCGGTGACTATTTCAAAAGTAATCGGCATGATTTATTTTCAGCACATTCGTCGGTTACTATTTCAAAAGTAATCGGCAAGATTTATTTTCAGCACATATTCGTCGGTTACTATTTCAAAAGTAATGGGCAAGACTTTTATTTTCAGCACATTTGTCGGTTACTATTTAATTAGTAATCGGCATGATTTTTTTCAGCACATTTGTCGGTTACTATTTCAAAAGTAATCGGCAAGATTTTTATTTTCAGCATATTGGTCGGTGACTATTTCAAAAGTAATCGGCATGATTTTTATTTTCAGCGTATTTGTCGGTTACTTTTTCAAAAGTAATCGGCAAGATTTTTATTTTCAGCATATTTGTCGGTTACTTTTTCAAAAGTAATCGGCAATATTTTTATTTTCAGCATATTTGTCGGTTACTATTTTAAAAGTAATCGAGAAGATTTTTATTTTCAACATATTCGTCGGTTACTATTTCAAAAGTAATCGGCAAGACTTTATTTTCAGCATATTCGTTGATTACTATTTCAAAAGTAATCGGTAAGATTTTTATTTTCAACATATTCGTCGCTTATTATTTCAAAAGTAATCGGCATGATTTATTTTCAGCACATTCGTCGGTTACTATTTCAAAAGTAATCAGCAAGATTTATTTTCAGCACAGATTCGTCGGTTACAATTTCAAAAGTTATCGGCAAGACTTTATTTTCAGCACATTCTTTGGTTACTATTTCAAAAGTAATCGGTAAGATTTTTATTTTCAACATATTCGTCACTTACTATTTCCAAAGTAATCGGCATGATTTATTTTTAGCACATTCGTTGGTTACTATTTCAAAAGTAATCGGCAAGATTTTTATTTTCAGCATATTCGTCGATGACTATTTCAAAAGTAATCGGCATGATTTATTTTCAGCATATTCGTTGGTTACTATTTCAAAGGTAATCGACATGATTTATTTTCAACACATTCGTCGGTTACTATTTCAAAAGTAATGGGCATGATCTATTTTCTGCACATTCGTCGGTTACTATTTCAAAAGTAATAGGCAAGATTTTTATTTTCAGCATGTTCATCGGTTACTATTTCAAAGGTAATCGGCAAGATTTTTATTTTCAACACATTCGTCGGTTACTATTTCAAAAGTATTCGGCAAGATTTTTATTTTCAACATATTCGTCGGTTACTATTTCAAAAGTAATCGGCAAGACTTTATTTTCAACATATTCGCCGGTGACTATTTCAAAAGTAATCGGCATGATTTATTTTCAGCACATTCGTCGGTTACTATTTCAAAAGTAATCGGCAAGATTTATTTTCAGCACATATTCGTCGGTTACTATTTCAAAAGTAATGGGCAAGACTTTTATTTTCAGCACATTTGTCGGTTACTATTTAATTAGTAATCGGCATGATTTTTTTCAGCACATTTGTCGGTTACTATTTCAAAAGTAATCGGCAAGATTTTTATTTTCAGCATATTGGTCGGTGACTATTTCAAAAGTAATCGGCATGATTTTTATTTTCAGCGTATTTGTCGGTTACTTTTTCAAAAGTAATCGGCAAGATTTTTATTTTCAGCATATTTGTCGGTTACTTTTTCAAAAGTAATCGGCAATATTTTTATTTTCAGCATATTTGTCGGTTACTATTTTAAAAGTAATCGAGAAGATTTTTATTTTCAACATATTCGTCGGTTACTATTTCAAAAGTAATCGGCAAGACTTTATTTTCAGCATATTCGTTGATTACTATTTCAAAAGTAATCGGTAAGATTTTTATTTTCAACATATTCGTCACTTATTATTTCAAAAGTAATCGGCATGATTTATTTTCAGCACATTCGTCAGTTACTATTTCAAAAGTAATCGGCAAGATTTATTTTCAGCACATATTCGTCGGTTACTATTTCAAAAGTTATCGTCAAGACTTTATTTTCAGCACATTCGTTGGTTACTATTTCAAAAGTAATCGGTAAGATTTTTATTTTCAACATATTCGTCACTTACTATTTCCAAAGTAATCGGCATGATTTATTTTCAGCACATTCGTCGGTTACTATTTCAAAAGTAATCGGCAAGATTTTTATTTTCAGCATATTCGTCCATGACTAATTCAAAAGTAATCGGCAAGATTTATTTTCAGCATATTCGTCGGTTACTATTTCAAAGGTAATCGACATGATTTATTTTCAACACATTCGTCGGTTACTATTTCAAAAGTAATCGGCATGATCTATTTTCTGCACATTCGTCGGTTACTATTTCAAAAGTAATCCGCAAGATTTTTATTTTCAGCATGTTCATCGGTTACTATTTCAAAGGTAATCGGCAAGATTTTTATTTTCAGCACATTCGTCAGTTACTATTTCAAAAGTATTCGGCAAGATTTTTATTTTCAACATATTCGTCGGTTACTATTTCAAAAGTAATCGGCAAGACTTTATTTTCAGCACATTCATTGGTTACTTTTATAAAAGTAATCGGTAAGATTTTTATTTCCAACATATTCGTCGCTTACTATTTCAAAAGTAATCAGCATGATTTATTTTCAGCACATTCGTCGGTTACTATTTCAAAAGTAATCGGCAAGATTTTTATTTTCAGCATATTCGTCGGTGACTATTTCAAAAGTAATCGGCAAGATTTTTATTTTCAGCATATTTGTCGGTTACTGTTTTAAAAGTAATCGACAAGATTTTTATTTTCAACATATTCATCGGTTACTATTTCAAAAGTAATCGGCAAGACTTTATTTTCAGCATATTCGTTGGTTACTATTTCAAAAGTAATCGGTACGATTTTTATTTTCTACATATTCGTCGCTTAGTATTTCAAAAGTAATCGGCATGATTTCTTTTCAGCACATTCGTCGGTTCCTATTTCAAAAGTAATCGGCAAGATTTTTATTTTTAGCATATTTGTCGGTTACTATTTTAAAAGTAATCGACAAGATTTTTATTTTCAACATATTCGTCGGTTACTATTTCAAAAGTAATCGGCAAGACTTTATTTTCAGCACATTCGTCGGTTACTATTTCAAAAGTAATCGGCAAGACTTTATTTTCAGCACATTCGTCGGTTACTATTTCAAAAGTAATCGGCAAGATTTTTATTTTCAGCATATTTGTCGGTTACTATTTTAAAAGTAATCGGCAAGACTTTATTTTCAGCACATTCGTCGGTTATTATTTCAAAAGTAATCGGCAAGATTTTTATTTTCAACATATTCGTCGGTTACTATTTCAAAAGTAATCGGCATGATCTATTTTCTGCACATTCGTCGGTTACTATTTCAAAAGTAATAGGCAAGATTTTTATTTTCAGCATGTTCATCGGTTACTATTTCAAAGGTAATCGGCAAGATTTTTATTTTCAACACATTCGTCGGTTACTATTTCAAAAGTATTCGGCAAGATTTTTATTTTCAACATATTCGTCGGTTACTATTTCAAAAGTAATCGGCAAGACTTTATTTTCAACATATTCGCCGGTGACTATTTCAAAAGTAATCGGCATGATTTATTTTCAGCACATTCGTCGGTTACTATTTCAAAAGTAATCGGCAAGATTTATTTTCAGCACATATTCGTCGGTTACTATTTCAAAAGTAATGGGCAAGACTTTTATTTTTAGCACATTTGTCGGTTACTATTTAATTAGTAATCGGCATGATTTTTTTCAGCACATTTGTCGGTTACTATTTCAATAGTAATCGGCAAGATTTTTATTTTCAGCATATTGGTCGGTGACTATTTCAAAAGCAATCGGCATGATTTTTATTTTCAGCGTATTTGTCGGTTACTTTTTCAAAAGTAATCGGCAAGATTTTTATTTTCAGCATATTTGTCGGTTACTTTTTCAAAAGTAATCGGCAATATTTTTATTTTCAGCATATTTGTCGGTTACTATTTTAAAAGTAATCGAGAAGATTTTTATTTTCAACATATTCGTCGGTTACTATTTCAAAAGTAATCGGCAAGACTTTATTTTCAGCATATTCGTTGATTACTATTTCAAAAGTAATCGGTAAGATTTTTATTTTCAACATATTCGTCGCTTATTATTTCAAAAGTAATCGGCATGATTTATTTTCAGCACATTCGTCAGTTACTATTTCAAAAGTAATCGGCAAGATTTATTTTCAGCACATATTCGTCGGTTACTATTTCAAAAGTTATCGTCAAGACTTTATTTTCAGCACATTCGTTGGTTACTATTTCAAAAGTAATCGGTAAGATTTTTATTTTCAACATATTCGTCACTTACTATTTCCAAAGTAATCGGCATGATTTATTTTCAGCACATTCGTCGGTTACTATTTCAAAAGTAATCGGCAAGATTTTTATTTTCAGCATATTCGTCCATGACTAATTCAAAAGTAATCGGCAAGATTTATTTTCAGCATATTCGTCGGTTACTATTTCAAAGGTAATCGACATGATTTATTTTCAACACATTCGTCGGTTACTATTTCAAAAGTAATCGGCATGATCTATTTTCTGCACATTCGTCGGTTACTATTTCAAAAGTAATCGGCAAGATTTTTATTTTCAGCATGTTCATCGGTTACTATTTCAAAGGTAATCGGCAAGATTTTTATTTTCAGCACATTCGTCAGTTACTATTTCAAAAGTATTCGGCAAGATTTTTATTTTCAACATATTCGTCGGTTACTATTTCAAAAGTAATCGGCAAGACTATATTTTCAGCACATTCATTGGTTACTTTTATAAAAGTAATCGGTAAGATTTTTATTTCCAACATATTCGTCGCTTACTATTTCAAAAGTAATCAGCATGATTTATTTTCAGCACATTCGTCGGTTACTATTTCAAAAGTAATCGGCAAGATTTTTATTTTCAGCATATTCGTCGGAGACTATTTCAAAAGTAATCGGCAAGATTTTTATTTTCAGCATATTTGTCGGTTACTGTTTTAAAAGTAATCGACAAGATTTTTATTTTCAACATATTCATCGGTTACTATTTCAAAAGTAATCGGCAAGACTTTATTTTCAGCATATTCGTTGGTTACTATTTCAAAAGTAATCGGTACGATTTTTATTTTCTACATATTCGTCGCTTAGTATTTCAAAAGTAATCGGCATGATTTCTTTTCAGCACATTCGTCGGTTCCTATTTCAAAAGTAATCGGCAAGATTTTTATTTTTAGCATATTTGTCGGTTACTATTTTAAAAGTAATCGACAAGATTTTTATTTTCAACATATTCGTCGGTTACTATTTCAAAAGTAATCGGCAAGACTTTATTTTCAGCACATTCGTCGGTTACTATTTCAAAAGTAATCGGCAAGACTTTATTTTCAGCACATTCGTCGGTTACTATTTCAAAAGTAATCGGCAAGATTTTTATTTTCAGCATATTTGTCGGTTACTATTTTAAAAGTAATCGGCAAGACTTTATTTTCAGCACATTCGTCGGTTATTATTTCAAAAGTAATCGGCAAGATTTTTATTTTCAACATATTCGTCGGTTACTATTTCAAAAGTAATCGGCAAGACTTTATTTTCAGCACATTCATTGGTTACTTTTTGAAAAGTAATCGGTAAGATTTTTATTTTCAACATATTCGTCGCTTACTATTTCAAAAGTAATCGGCATGATTTATTTTCAGCACATTCGTCGGTTACTATTTCAAAAGTAATCGGCAAGATTTATTTTCAGCACATATTCGTCGGTTACTATTTCAAAAGTTATCGGCAAGACTTTATTTTCAGCACATTCGTTGGTTACTATTTCAAAAGTAATCGGTAAGATTTTTATTTTCAACATATTCGTCACTTACTATTTCCAAAGTAATCGGCATGATTTATTTTCAGCACATTCGTCGGTTACTATTTCAAATGTAATCGGCATGATTTATTTTCAGCAGATTCGTCGGTTACTATTTCAAAGGTAATCGACATGATTTATTTTCAACACATTCGTCGGTTACTATTTCAAAAGTAATCGGCATGATCTATTTTCTGCACATTCGTCGGTTACTATTTCAAAAGTAATCGGCAAGATTTTTATTTTCAGCATATTCGTCCATGACTAATTCAAAAGTAATCGGCATGATTTATTTTCAGCATATTCGTCGGTTACTATTTCAAAGGTAATCGACATGATTTATTTTCAACACATTCGTCGGTTACTATTTCAAAAGTAATCGGCATGATCTATTTTCTGCACATTCGTCGGTTACTATTTCAAAAGTAATCCGCAAGATTTTTATTTTCAGCATGTTCATCGGTTACTATTTCAAAGGTAATCGGCAAGATTTTTATTTTCAGCACATTCGTCAGTTACTATTTCAAAAGTATTCGGCAAGATTTTTATTTTCAACATATTCGTCGGTTACTATTTCAAAAGTAATCGGCAAGACTTTATTTTCAGCACATTCGTTGGTTACTATTTCAAAAGTAATCGGTAAGATTTTTATTTTCAACATATTCGTCACTTACTATTTCCAAAGTAATCGGCATGATTTATTTTCAGCACATTCGTCGGTTACTATTTCAAATGTAATCGGCATGATTTATTTTCAGCAGATTCGTCGGTTACTATTTCAAAGGTAATCGACATGATTTATTTTCAACACATTCGTCGGTTACTATTTCAAAAGTAATCGGCATGATCTATTTTCTGCACATTCGTCGGTTACTATTTCAAAAGTAATCGGCAAGATTTTTATTTTCAGCATATTCGTCCATGACTAATTCAAAAGTAATCGGCATGATTTATTTTCAGCATATTCGTCGGTTACTATTTCAAAGGTAATCGACATGATTTATTTTCAACACATTCGTCGGTTACTATTTCAAAAGTAATCGGCATGATCTATTTTCTGCACATTCGTCGGTTACTATTTCAAAAGTAATCCGCAAGATTTTTATTTTCAGCATGTTCATCGGTTACTATTTCAAAGGTAATCGGCAAGATTTTTATTTTCAGCACATTCGTCAGTTACTATTTCAAAAGTATTCGGCAAGATTTTTATTTTCAACATATTCGTCGGTTACTATTTCAAAAGTAATCGGCAAGACTTTATTTTCAGCACATTCATTGGTTACTTTTATAAAAGTAATCGGTAAGATTTTTATTTCCAACATATTCGTCGCTTACTATTTCAAAAGTAATCAGCATGATTTATTTTCAGCACATTCGTCGGTTACTATTTCAAAAGTAATCGGCAAGATTTTTATTTTCAGCATATTCGTCGGTGACTATTTCAAAAGTAATCGGCAAGATTTTTATTTTCAGCATATTTGTCGGTTACTGTTTTAAAAGTAATCGACAAGATTTTTATTTTCAACATATTCATCGGTTACTATTTCAAAAGTAATCGGCAAGACTTTATTTTCAGCATATTCGTTGGTTACTATTTCAAAAGTAATCGGTACGATTTTTATTTTCTACATATTCGTCGCTTAGTATTTCAAAAGTAATCGGCATGATTTCTTTTCAGCACATTCGTCGGTTCCTATTTCAAAAGTAATCGGCAAGATTTTTATTTTTAGCATATTTGTCGGTTACTATTTTAAAAGTAATCGACAAGATTTTTATTTTCAACATATTCGACGGTTACTATTTCAAAAGTAATCGGCAAGACTTTATTTTCAGCACATTCGTCGGTTACTATTTCAAAAGTAATCGGCAAGACTTTATTTTCAGCACATTCGTCGGTTACTATTTCAAAAGTAATCGGCAAGATTTTTATTTTCAGCATATTTGTCGGTTACTATTTTAAAAGTAATCGGCAAGACTTTATTTTCAGCACATTCGTCGGTTATTATTTCAAAAGTAATCGGCAAGATTTTTATTTTCAACATATTCGTCGGTTACTATTTCAAAAGTAATCGGCAAGACTTTATTTTCAGCACATTCATTGGTTACTTTTTGAAAAGTAATCGGTAAGATTTTTATTTTCAACATATTCGTCGCTTACTATTTCAAAAGTAATCGGCATGATTTATTTTCAGCACATTCGTCGGTTACTATTTCAAAAGTAATCGGCAAGATTTATTTTCAGCACATATTCGTCGGTTACTATTTCAAAAGTTATCGGCAAGACTTTATTTTCAGCACATTCGTTGGTTACTATTTCAAAAGTAATCGGTAAGATTTTTATTTTCAACATATTCGTCACTTACTATTTCCAAAGTAATCGGCATGATTTATTTTCAGCACATTCGTCGGTTACTATTTCAAATGTAATCGGCATGATTTATTTTCAGCAGATTCGTCGGTTACTATTTCAAAGGTAATCGACATGATTTATTTTCAACACATTCGTCGGTTACTATTTCAAAAGTAATCGGCATGATCTATTTTCTGCACATTCGTCGGTTACTATTTCAAAAGTAATCGGCAAGATTTTTATTTTCAGCATATTCGTCCATGACTAATTCAAAAGTAATCGGCATGATTTATTTTCAGCATATTCGTCGGTTACTATTTCAAAGGTAATCGACATGATTTATTTTCAACACATTCGTCGGTTACTATTTCAAAAGTAATCGGCATGATCTATTTTCTGCACATTCGTCGGTTACTATTTCAAAAGTAATCCGCAAGATTTTTATTTTCAGCATGTTCATCGGTTACTATTTCAAAGGTAATCGGCAAGATTTTTATTTTCAGCACATTCGTCAGTTACTATTTCAAAAGTATTCGGCAAGATTTTTATTTTCAACATATTCGTCGGTTACTATTTCAAAAGTAATCGGCAAGACTTTATTTTCAGCACATTCGTTGGTTACTATTTCAAAAGTAATCGGTAAGATTTTTATTTTCAACATATTCGTCACTTACTATTTCCAAAGTAATCGGCATGATTTATTTTCAGCACATTCGTCGGTTACTATTTCAAATGTAATCGGCATGATTTATTTTCAGCAGATTCGTCGGTTACTATTTCAAAGGTAATCGACATGATTTATTTTCAACACATTCGTCGGTTACTATTTCAAAAGTAATCGGCATGATCTATTTTCTGCACATTCGTCGGTTACTATTTCAAAAGTAATCGGCAAGATTTTTATTTTCAGCATATTCGTCCATGACTAATTCAAAAGTAATCGGCATGATTTATTTTCAGCATATTCGTCGGTTACTATTTCAAAGGTAATCGACATGATTTATTTTCAACACATTCGTCGGTTACTATTTCAAAAGTAATCGGCATGATCTATTTTCTGCACATTCGTCGGTTACTATTTCAAAAGTAATCCGCAAGATTTTTATTTTCAGCATGTTCATCGGTTACTATTTCAAAGGTAATCGGCAAGATTTTTATTTTCAGCACATTCGTCAGTTACTATTTCAAAAGTATTCGGCAAGATTTTTATTTTCAACATATTCGTCGGTTACTATTTCAAAAGTAATCGGCAAGACTTTATTTTCAGCACATTCATTGGTTACTTTTATAAAAGTAATCGGTAAGATTTTTATTTCCAACATATTCGTCGCTTACTATTTCAAAAGTAATCAGCATGATTTATTTTCAGCACATTCGTCGGTTACTATTTCAAAAGTAATCGGCAAGATTTTTATTTTCAGCATATTCGTCGGTGACTATTTCAAAAGTAATCGGCAAGATTTTTATTTTCAGCATATTTGTCGGTTACTGTTTTAAAAGTAATCGACAAGATTTTTATTTTCAACATATTCATCGGTTACTATTTCAAAAGTAATCGGCAAGACTTTATTTTCAGCATATTCGTTGGTTACTATTTCAAAAGTAATCGGTACGATTTTTATTTTCTACATATTCGTCGCTTAGTATTTCAAAAGTAATCGGCATGATTTCTTTTCAGCACATTCGTCGGTTCCTATTTCAAAAGTAATCGGCAAGATTTTTATTTTTAGCATATTTGTCGGTTACTATTTTAAAAGTAATCGACAAGATTTTTATTTTCAACATATTCGACGGTTACTATTTCAAAAGTAATCGGCAAGACTTTATTTTCAGCACATTCGTCGGTTACTATTTCAAAAGTAATCGGCAAGACTTTATTTTCAGCACATTCGTCGGTTACTATTTCAAAAGTAATCGGCAAGATTTTTATTTTCAGCATATTTGTCGGTTACTATTTTAAAAGTAATCGGCAAGACTTTATTTTCAGCACATTCGTCGTGTCATAACCTCATTTTGGACCTAAAAATACTCATTCAAATTCTTACTATTTTCTAATACTTTCAAATCCGCCGTGTTTTCTACTGTGCTTCAGTTGCATACGTTACTGTTTCAGTTTTTTAATTTTTGCATAAAATCATACAAAAGGGTATTTTGGTCATTTCCTACAAAGGAACCCATTTTCAGTCCCTGCAATTTGCCCCTGAGTCTTTTCAATTTGTTTGCATAAATCATTAATCCATTTTGTACAAAAATCATCTTAGTTTTGCATCTGAGTCAGTTTGAGTCGTTTTGGCCCCAGGGGCATTTTAGTCTTTTCACATCAAATAAATTTTGGACAGAGAGGTATTTTGAAATACCTCATTCTTGGTAATTTGTTCGTTTTAGTCCGTTTTGTCGTTTTTTACTCGTTTCACTTTACGTTGTTTCCAATTTGTCGTTTTACCAATTTTATTTTTATTTACATTTTTGTCCTCAAAACTTTCAAAAATTACGATTCAGTCCTTATATTTTTTTAATTTGCATTTCAGTCCCAAATTTTTTTTAAAATTGTTTTTTTTTTTTAAGTCTTTATTGCAGTTTAGTCCCATATTTTGTCCAAATTGCAGATGGGTCCCTAAGTCCATTTTTTTTTCAGTCTTGGCAGCCTATAAAAGGACGGTTACTGTACAGTTCAGAGAGAGATCCATTCAGTGCCATCCACATCATACAAACAAAATTCAACATTCTCTCTCCAATTCAGTTGAATCAAAGTCACAAATCCAAAAAATATTCAAGAACATTCAAACCCTAACCGTTTTTCCAGAATTGGAATTCAACACAGAAGCTACAAAATTCGCGAAGTTCTCAGTGATTCATACCGAATCATCATCACCGAACCTCTCTCCACCGCAATCCAAGTGCGAGTTCGCCGCTGTTGACGGCAAACTTCGAGCACGATCACGGTGGGACCGCATCCGGAGAAGAGAAGAAGAAGAAGAAAGGAAATTACTGGTTTATCCCTGGATTCAAGCCAAGGAGGCCACAAACAGAAGCGAATCCAAGAGTGTTCGAAGATTCCGGTTTAAATCTCCAATCAAAACGCAGGTAAAACACATAAACATACCTCTTTTTCATTCCAGAACTCATATAGATCCAGAATCGATGTAAATCCATGGAAGCTCAAAGAATTCGGTTCGAAAACCATGAAACCCCAACAAAATCTTTGAAAACCAAGACTTCCACGATCCGCGACGAATATCAATCGTCGTAGATCTACGAAGCCGTAAAAACCTTCACTCATAAAGGATTCAAATGAAATGAACAAAAACAGTTGAAACACAAAAGAGCCTTCAAGATTTACACCGATTCAGTGTGTGTGTGAGGTTTCTGGCAACAAATTCATGCTTAGAATAGCCAAACGAATTGATTGAGACATTTGTGAACGAATTCAGGTAGTTTCAAGTCAGTTTAGGGTTAGGGTTTACGGAGAAGACGAAGAGAGACGGAGAGAAGAGAGAGAAAGGAGAGTGAAAATGGTTCGAACCGGACCATCCTTCTTTTATATATGCACGCGAACCGGGTCGGTTCACAACCCGACCCATTCCCCTTTGTTTCTGACCGTTAGATCTAGGTTTAGGGGATCCGGATCAATCTAACGTCCCGGAGGCGTCTGAAAGATCCGGATCCACCAGCGTATGGGTTGGATCACGATCCATTGGGCCTTTTTTGGCTTTCTTGCAGTTTCTTGAATTTTCTTGCTATGTGCACCTCTGTGCTTGCTATTTGGACCTCCTGTGCGTTTTAATTTCTTCATAAAAATTCCAAAAAATGCTATGTGTTCTTGATATGTTTTTCACTATTATGGAATATCTTTACATGTTCAGAGCTAATGGAAATAATACGTGTTAACTTCACTTTGGATTTGTATATTTTGTGCGGTTTCGTGTGAATTTTCTTGTACATTTTTTGATCCGAAACTTGTCGTGTGATGTTGATGTTTGGCATTTAATTTTATGATGAGTTTGCTCCTGATTTTGTACTAATTCATGTAATTGTGTTAGTTGATCTTGCTTACTATTTTTGCAATATGTTTAATTGTGTTAGTTAATTGATTTTGCTTACAATTTTTGCAATATGTTTAATGGTGTTAGTTAATTGATTTTGCTTACAATTTTTGCAATATGTTTAATTGTGTTAGTTAATTAATTTTGCTTACAATTTTTGCAATATGTTTAATTGTGTTAGTTAATTGATTTTGCTTACAATTCTTGCAATATGTTTAATTGTGTTAGTCAATTGATTTTGCTTACAATTTTTGCGATGTGTCTAATTGCGTTAGTTGATTTTGTTTACAATTCTTGCAATATGTTCCATTTTTGATTAAGTTTGATCTTTGTCCACGTTTTTGCGGTATTTTCAATTTCGTTAGTAGGATAGCTTTTATCTTGCAAGTTTAGGTGCTAGTTTCCTAATTTTGCAAAGTCTAGCTTTTAATTTCTTGTTTCATAAGTCACGTTAGTTAGCATGTATTTCTTCTTCACATCCTTCCATATTTTGTTGTTCTTATTGCCTAACATTTCATTATCATTGCATATTGCTTCACTAATCATTTTGTGTTTCATGCCTTTTGAAAGCTCCAATTCATCCCCTTTCTCTGAGTTTAGGTTCCATTCAATTTCTCAATGTTTAGTTAGTTTACTTTTCTTTAATTTCATGCAAGACTATAGAATGTAAAATAGGACCCGATGTAAAGGACTATGGACTATAATGATGTACACCGACACACGCACCGACACACGCACACACGTTGTATGTTTACCGCTAGGTATATGTTTAGGAAGCGCGACACTTAGAAAAAAAAACTCGTGATTTCTTTCTCAAAAAACTCACTCTTCACTCAAATATTTTCACAATAATGTTGGAGTCAAAACTCCACAATTTTTTTCCTTTATTTTCTTAATCAAAAATCAAAACTAGTGGTAATTCTCAACTTTAACATCCCTTTTGTAAATAAATTGGACTAACCTCACTTGTTTCCAAGTCTTATGCCTTTACGGCCTCTTTCTTTTTCTTCAAAACCATTTTCAAAACTAAAATTGAACAAAACTCACAAAAAACATTTTTTGGAAGAGAACTACATGGAATTTTGATCCCTTAAAAGGGTATGTAGGCAAGAGACTCAAAATCTCTCCAAGTCCAATAAAATAAAATCCAAACTTCTCCCTCTCATTCTTAAAATCAATTTCATTTTACAAATAGTGATAAAAGTAAAGCGTAAACGTAAAGCATAGTAAAACGGTTCCTATAGGATACTATAGTCATTGCGGGTGCCTAACACCTTCCCGTAATGAAATCAGCCCCGAACTCAGGATTTCTGAGGTTTTTCTCAATTTTACCTCTCCCCAAAAAAAATAGAGACATCAATAATTGAAAGGTTCAAATCCAATTAATGATTTGACACCCGAAAATCGCGATGACAGAAATGGCGACTCCACTGGGGAATTTAGGGCTACGCCTAGTTTTCTATGCTTTATGTTTATGCTTTACTTTATTGTTACATGTAAAATTTTCTTGTGCACGTGTGGGGTGAGAATATCAAAAGCCCTATACCCGGGCTGAGTGAACTTAAGATTAGGAAGAGATATAATCGACAATCCACTCCGGGGGTTGCCTCGTGCATTGGATTACGCGATCAATCTCACATAGCTGAGGCATTTTGGAGGTGATGTTGCCGGCGTGTGTTGTCATGCTTAGGCACTTTACTTCTAATTGACCGATGAAGGCTATGAACCGTAGTTACCAAACCCATCCTTGGCCTTTCTTAGGACGTAGTGCGGTGGCTAAACCGAGCGTTGCCTCGAAACTTAGTCGTCACGCGATACTACACTCAAACTAAACCTTCTTGCGGATAATCATGGACAAGCGTTGCTTTGTACTACCATGATATACGCAAGAGAGGTTGTGGTTTGGGAACTTTGTAGAACCTTGGTTACTACTATCAAAGCCTTAGTTTCACCGGACACCGTGTCCACTTGTTACCTTAGCCCACCGTGCTTTCCTTGTTAAAACCATGCATACGTGCATTCATGCATAAAATTTTTACATGCATTTATCAAAGGGTATAGACAAACTAAAATTCTTTGCAAATATAAACAGGCATGAAGAGAACCAAGTCTTACAAGTTCAAAGAGGTTGATTTGGCTAGCCTAAGGGAGTTGGCACTCAAAGTTAAGAATCCGACTGGGTTTCGTCTCCGATACGGTGGTTTACTTGGTATTCTCCGGACTAATGTGGAAGAGAAGCTGGTACACACTCTAGTGCAATTCTATGACCCGGTTTTCCGTTGCTTCACTTTCCCGGATTTTCAGTTGGTTCCTACACTCGAGGCTTATTCTTGCTTATTGGGTCTACCTATAGCCGAGAAGACACCTTTCACGGGCCCGGGATCTTCTCTTACCCCTCTGGTTATTGCTAAGGATCTTTATCTCAAGACTTCCGATGTGTCTAAGAATCTTGTCACCAAGTCTCACATTCAGGGTTTCACTTCAAAGTACTTACTTGAGCAGGCTAATCTTGAAACTACTTGTCAGGACACCCTTGAGGCTATTCTTGCACTACTCATCTATGGGCTCGTTCTCTTTCCGAATCTCGACAACTTCGTGGACATGAATGCTATTGAGATCTTCCACTCCAGGAATCCGGTTCCTACCTTGTTAGCTGACACATACCATGCTATCCATGACCGGACTCTCAAGGGCCGTGGGTTTATTCTTTGCTGCATACCTCTTCTTTATAGGTGGTTTATTTCTCACCTCCCGAGTTCTTTCCATGCCAACACGGAGAACTGGTCTTATTCACAGAGGATTATGGCCCTTACTCCCGATGAGGTGGTTTGGATCACTCCAGCAGCTCGAGTCAAGGAGATTATTACTGGTTGCGGAGATTTCCTCAATGTACCTCTTCTCGGTACCCGGGGAGGAATCAACTACAACCCCGAGTTAGCCATGAGACAGTTTGGTTTTCCTATGAGAGCGAGGCCTCTCAACCTTGCTACATCTCAAGAGTTCTTCTACTATTCCAATGCTCCCACCGGGCAAAGGAAAGCTTTTACAGATGCTTGGTCTAAGGTTCGCAGGAAGGATGTGAAGCATTTGGGTGTGAGATCCGGTATTGCTCATGAGGCCTATACGCAGTGGGTGATAGACCGGGCCGAGGAGATCGGCATGCCTTATCCTGCTATGAGGCATGTATCTGCATCTACTCCATCGAGACCCTTACCTTTGCTCCCCGCGACTCAGGAGATGTATCAGGAGCATCTAGCTATGGAGAGTGAGGAGAAACGAGCATGGAAAGCCCGTTACAGTGAGGCTGAGAACTTGATCATGACTTTGGATGGCAGAGACGAGCAGAAGGATCATGAGAACCGTATGCTGAAGAAGGAACTAGCCAGAGTTAGGAAAGAGCTTGAGGAGAAGGATGATCTATTGAGGAGAGACTCCAGGAGAGTCAGAGGTCGTCGAGATTTCTTCGCCAGTTATTGCGGTTCAGCTTCAGACTCGGATTCCGAATATTACCCGGCCACTCCTTAGTTCTGGATGATAGGATTGCTATTTGTTATGTTGTTTGCTCAGCTTATGTTTCAGAAGCCTACTCCCTTGGCTCGATATGTCAAAATAATTTGCTTTGAATAATTTGTTAGTCCAATAATGTTTGCAAAGAATTCTAATTTGTCTAAAAAACCCTTCGGTAATAAAAAGAGTCATTTTTTGCATCCGCATTTGCATATCATGCATCATATGCATCATTCATCGGTCACAAAAAAACTTCCAAGTGCTCATTGCCTCCTGGTTCTTCTGCCGCAGTGTAAAAGGTGGCTCGTGCTCGAAGGACTGATCAACCGACCAGAGTACATCAGACCAGGCAGTATAGAAGAAGAAATCAAGTAGCTATGGAAGAAGAGAATGCACAGCTCCGCACTGAACTAGCTTCTGTGAGAGAAGAGTTAGCCAAAGCTCTCGACGCCATGACCGCTCTGATAGCCGCTCAGGAGCAGCCAACCTCATCCGCTCCAGAGACCACCGAAGCAATCCCGACATCGTCCCTCGACAGCCGTTTCATCATGCCAAGAGGATTCCCGTATGGACTCCCACCTTATTTCGCTTCCAATACTGCAGCCGGTGTTTCAGGAACCGCAACTTCAGGTGCCGCTAATGTTGGTCAGATACCTCCGCCAGATTTCACATCTCTTCACACTACCTTGCCTCAGTCAACAGTCTTCACAGTACCGATTGTGCACCCTACGCCTCAAGGCGCCAATGCTGATGATTACCGTGGAAATACTCCTGTATTGGGAACAATGGAAGAAAGGATGGAAGAGCTTGCCAGAGAACTCCGCCGCGAGATCAAGGCCAACCGTGGGAGCAGTGACCTCGTCAAAACCCACGATCTTTGTTTGGTGCCGAGGGTAGACGTTCCCAAGAAATTCAAGGTCCCGGAATTTGATCGCTACAATGGGTTGACTTGCCCCCAGAACCATATCATCAAGTATGTCCGGAAGATGGCTAACCATGCAGACAATGATTCACTTATGATCCATTGCTTCCAGGACAGTCTAATGGAAGATGCTGCGGAGTGGTATACCGGTTTGAGCAAGGATGACATTCACACTTTTGATGATTTGGCTGCTGCTTTCAAGAGCCATTATGGATTCAACACCAGGCTCAAGCCGAATAGAGAATTCCTCCGATCTCTGTCTCAGAAGAAGGACGAGAGCTTCCGCGAATACGCGCAAAGGTGGAGAGGGGCAGCTGCCCGTATCACTCCCGCTTTGGACGAAGAAGAAATGACTCAAACGTTCTTGAAGACCCTGAAGAAAGATTATGTTGAGAGGATGATTATTGCTGCCCCAAGCAACTTTTCTGAAATGGTCACTATGGGAACCCGCTTGGAGGAAGCCGTCCGAGAAGGGATCATCGTGTTTGAGAAAGGTGAATCCTCGAGTGCACCGAAGAAATACGGCAATGGTCACCACAAGAAAAAGGAATCAGAAGTAGGAATGGTGTCCGCCGGAACCAATCAATCTGCCACTATCACTCCTGTCAATGCTACACAACTACCTCAACCGTTTCAGTACCTACAGTATGCTCAACATCCATTCTATCCGCCGTTTTACCATCAATACCCTCCACTACCGGGCCAACCTCAGGTCCCCGTTAATGTCATCGCCCAACAAATGCAACAACAACCATTAGCTCAACAACAACCGCAACAACAACAACAAGGCCCTCAGTCTAGGCCATCTTTCCCGCCGATACCAATGGCGTACGCCGAACTACTCCCAACTCTGTTACATAAGGGGTATTGCACCACTAGGCCTGGCAAGCCTCCGCCAAACCCATTGCCTCCCAGATTCCGTTCCGATCTCAGATGTGATTTCCACCAAGGCGCCCTGGGTCATGACGTAGAAGGTTGCTACGCTCTAAAATACATTGTAAAGAAGTTGATCGACCAGGGAAAGCTGTCCTTTGAAAACAACGTCCCACACGTGCTTGACAATCCACTCCCCAACCATGCCGCCGTAAATGTGATCGAAGTCTGTGAAGAAATCCCTCGTCTCAGTGTCCGTAATATTGCTACACCCCTGGTGCCACTACATATCAAGCTATGCCAAGCTTCCTTGTTTAGCCACGACCACGCTGCCTGCTGTGAATGTCTTCAGAACCCTATGGGTTGCAGTGTGGTTCAGACTGATGTTCAAAGATTGATGAATGACAACTACTTGACTACCAGTGATGTTTGCATGATAGTGCCGGTCTTCCATGACACTCCAGTCAAGAGCACGCCCGTCAGAAGGGACATTGAACCGCTGGTCATACGGTTGCCTGGGCCAGTGCCATATACTTCTGCGAAAGCCATCCCGTACAAGTACAGCGCGACTATGTTGGAAAATGGGAAAGAAGTACCTTTGGTGTCCTCGAGCACAGTAGGCAGTATTGCTGAAGTGACGGCTTTGAGAAGCGGCAAGGTCCGACCACTTTTATTCCAGAAGAAAGATGATGTGCAAGTTACAATTCCTGCTGATAAGACTACTCCATTAACAATCCCTCCTGTTGTTGAAAGTACCAGCCGCCCAGGCCGTTCCATTGATGATTCCAATCTGGATGAGATTTTGAGGATAATTAAGAAAAGCGATTACAAGATCGTTGATCAGCTGTTACAGACTCCTTCGAAGATATCCATCTTGGCCTTACTCCTCAGTTCGGAGGCTCATAGGAATGTGTTGTTGAAAGTGTTGGAACAAGCCTATGTTGACCACGAAGTTACAGAGGATCAATTTGGCGGGATAGTGGCTAACATCACTGCTTGCAGTAACCTTTGGTTTGGTGAAGATGAACTTCCAGAGGCAGGGAAGCACCACAACTTGGCCCTGCATATTTCCATGAACTGCAAAACAGATATGTTGTCCAATGTGCTGGTGGACACTGGGTCGTCGTTGAATGTGATGCCTAAGTCGACTTTGGATCAGTTGAGTTGCCGAGGAGTTCCTTTGAGAAGGAGTACTTTCTTAGTCAAGGCTTTCGATGGTTCCCGTAAAACTGTGCTTGGAGAAGTGGATCTCCCCATGACTATTGGTCCTGAAACATTCGTGGTTACTTTCCAGGTTATGGATATGGATGCCTCTTACAGTTGCCTTCTCGGCAGACCGTGGATACACGAGGCTGGGGCGGTCACTTCTACTCTCCACCAGAAGTTAAAGTTCGTAAGGAATGGTAAACTTGTGACAGTGCATGGGGAAGAAGCTTATCTGGTCAGTCAGTTATCATCCTTCTCTTGTATCGAAGCTAAGTCTGCCGAAGGAACTGCGTTCCAGGGTTTGACCATCGAGGGTATGGAGCCCAAGAGAACTAGCGCTGCCATGGCTTCGTTGAGAGATGCGCAGAAAGCCGTTCAGGAGGGTCAGGCCGCTGGTTGGGGCCAATTGATACAGCTGCAGGACAACAAACACAAAGAGGGTCTCGGTTTCTCTCCGACGTCAGGCATGTCAGCTGGAACATTCCGTAGTGCTGGATTTGTCAATGCAATTCTTGATGGTGGTGATGAAAGAAGGGCTAGGCCCGCATTTGTGATACCAGGAGGCATTGCAAAGAACTGGAACGTTATCAATCTCCCTGTGTTTGTGCATGATTCTAAGTAATATGTCTTGCTGTTTAGGCTTTATTTTCAAAATAACAATCCTTCCGTCTTGCCCGAGGCGGAAGTGACTCCTTTGTAAAGGGCATGTTTGTTCCGACATCACCATTATCAATAAAAAACGTCGTTTCTTTCACGACTCTTTTTCTTTCTTTAATGCTTTTTCCCTTGGAAATAATGGTAATGCCAGAAAAAAACCAAAACATCTGTATTTTCTTATTAATTTCAAAGATCTGCATGAAAATTATTTTCTAAAAATCATCCAATCATGTCACGCAGATCGAACCAAAATGAACCCGTTGAACACAGTGACTCTATGTTTCTCCAAACTGTTGAATCCCCGGTATTCGAGACCGAAGATGAGGATGCTGATGATATACCAGATGAGATTGCCCGGTTGCTTGAACAAGAAGAGGAGACCATTCGGCCTCATCAGGAAGAGATCGAGCTAATCAACTTAGGTACCGAGGATACCAAGAGAGAGATCAAAGTCGGTGCTGCCTTGGAGGAAGGGGTCAAGAAAAGGATCTTCCAGCTTCTCCGGGAGTACTCGGACATTTTTGCATGGTCGTATGAAGACATGCCAGGTTTGGATCCTCAGATTGTGGAACATCGGATACCGACAAAGCCAGACTGTCCTCCTGTCAGGCAAAAGTTGAGACGGACTCGGCCAGACATGGCTCTGAAGATCAAAGCGGAAGTGCAGAAACAGATCGATGCGGGTTTTCTCATGACAGTTGAATATCCAGAGTGGGTTGCTAACATCGTGCCAGTGCCGAAGAAAGATGGTAAGGTTCGAATGTGTGTTGACTACAGAGATTTGAATAGAGCAAGCTTGAAAGACAATTTCCCACTGCCTCACATCGATGTGCTTGTTGACAATACTGCCCAGTGCAAGGTGTTCTCCTTCATGGACGGTTTTTCTGGCTACAACCAAATCAAAATGTCACCCAAGGACAGGGAGAAGACGTCGTTCATCACTCCGTGGGGGACTTTCTGTTGTAAAGCAATGTCGTTCGGTCTAATCAATGCTGGTGCTACCTACCAAAGGGGGATGACCACTTTGTTCCACGACATGATCCACAAGGAGGTTGAGGTGTATGTAGATGACATGATTGTCAAGTCGAGCGATGAAGAACAACACGTCGAATATTTGGCAAAGATGTTTGAAAGGTTGAGAAAGTACAAGCTTCGGCTGAACCCAAACAAATGTACGTTCGGTGTCAGATCTGGAAAATTGCTAGGCTTCATTGTCAGCCAGAAGGGCATTGAAGTAGACCCCGACAAAGTCCGAGCTATCCGCGAGATGCCGACTCCGCAAACTGAGAAGCAGGTCAGAGGGTTCCTCGGGCGCTTGAACTACATTTCCAGATTTATATCCCACATGACTGCAACCTGCAGGCCGATTTTCAAATTGCTCAAGAAGAATCAACCTGTGGTATGGAATGACGAGTGCCAGGAAGCTTTCGACAATATCAAGAGTTATTTGCTAGAACCTCCTATCCTCGCCCCGCCGGTGGAAGGAAGGCCATTGATCATGTACCTGTCAGTATTGGATGAATCTATGGGATGTGTGCTTGGTCAGCAAGATGAAACTGGGAAGAAAGAGCATGCGATCTACTATCTGAGCAAGAAATTCACCGATTGTGAGGCTCGGTACACAATGCTCGAGAAGACCTGTTGTGCACTAGCTTGGGCTGCCAAACGCCTGCGTCATTACTTAATGAATCATACCACTTGGTTGATATCCCGGATGGATCCAATCAAGTATATCTTTGAGAAACCGGCTGTCACTGGAAAGATTGCACGTTGGCAAATGTTACTGTCAGAATATGATATTGTGTTTAAAGCTCAGAAAGCCATTAGAGGGAGCGTCCTGGCTGACCATCTGGCTTGCCAACCGCTTGATGATTATCAACCTTTGAAGTTCGATTTCCCCGACGAAGAGGTCATGTTTTTAAAGTCAAGAGACTGTGAAGAACCACTGATCGGTGAAGGCCCAGACCCTGATAGCCAGTGGGGGTTGGTCTTTGATGGTGCTGTTAATGCCTATGGCCGAGGAATTGGCGCAGTGATTGTGGCTCCGCAGGGGCATCACATCCCTTTCACAGCCCGGATCGTGTTTGAATGCACCAACAATGTGGCCGAGTATGAAGCATGCATCCTGGGAATTGAAGAAGCCATTGATATGAGAATTAAGCGTCTGGACATCTATGGAGACTCCGCACTAGTCATCAATCAGATAAAGGGAGAATGGGAGACCCATCATGCTAATTTGATCCCTTACCGTGATTATGCAAGGCCTCTGTTGACGTACTTTACCAAGGTTGAGTTGCACCATATTCCCCGAGAGGAGAACCAAATGGTCGATGCTCTTGCTACCTTATCTTCCATGCTTCAAGTGAACCATTGGAATCATGTGCCGATGATCAAAGTGCAACGTTTAGACCGGCCCGCTCATGTGTTTACTGTCAGTGATGCAATTGTACAAACAGGTTCAAGCGAAGTCGACAACGAACCCTGGTACTACGACATCAAGCAATTTTTGCAAAGCCGTGAGTATCCGCCAGGTGCTTCCAATAGAGACAAGAAGGCGCTGCGCAGGCTGGCTAGCAAGTTCCTGCTGGATGGTGATGTCCTGTACAAAAGGAATTTTGATATGGTGTTGCTAAGATGTGTTGATGAACGTGAAGCAGAACAGCTAATGCACGATGTGCACGATGGCACCTTTGGGACCCACGCGTCGGGGCATGTTATGTCTAGAAAGCTGTTGAGAGCTGGTTACTTCTGGATTACCATGGAGCGTGATTGCTATCAGTACGCCAGGAAGTGCCACAAATGCCAAGTATATGCAGATAAGATCCACGTGCCTCCGCACACTCTCAATGTTATGTCTTCTCCGTGGCCTTTCTCTATGTGGGGCATTGATATGATCGGAAGAATTGAACTGAAAGCTTCAAACGGTCATCGTTTTATCCTGGTAGCAATCGATTATTTCACCAAATGGGTCGAAGCTGCATCATATGCCAATGTGACTAAGCAAGTAGTAGTCAAGTTCATCAAGAACAATATCATCTGTCGGTATGGTGTTCCTAGCAAGATCATCACTGACAATGGTACCAACCTGAACAATGACATGGTGCAAGCCTTATGCGAGAAATTCAAGATTGAACACCACAATTCTTCTCCTTACAGACCTCAGATGAATGGTGCAGTTGAGGCCGCTAATAAGAACATCAAGAAGATTGTGCAGAAGATGGTAACAACGTACAAAGACTGGCATGAGATGTTGCCCTATGCCTTACACGGCTACCGCACTACAGTCCGTAGTTCAACCGGGGCAACACCTTTTTCTCTTGTGTACGGCATGGAAGCAGTCCTCCCACTGGAAGTGGAGATTCCGTCTCTCCGGGTGATTATGGAGGCAAAGTTATCTGAGGCTGAATGGCGCCAGAGTCGGTACGACCAGTTGAATTTGATTGAGGAAAGACGTCTAGACGCTTTGGCTCACGGTCAAATGTATCAAACAAGGATGAAAAATGCTTTTGACAAGAAAGTTCGTCCTCGGGAATTCAAGGAGGGTGAACTCGTGTTGAAGAGAAGAATGAATCAGCAACCCGATCCAAGGGGCAAATGGACGCCTAACTATGAAGGGCCTTATGTTGTCAAGAAGGCTTTCTCCGGCGGTGCTTTGATTCTCACACACATGGATGGTGTAGAACTTCCGAATCCTGTGAATGCCGATATAGTCAAGAAATACTTTGTCTAGATATGAAAAGAACAGCGTGGTAGGTCGAAAACCCGAAAGGGCGGCCTAGGCAAAAATGCGCTTCCCGGTGGATCGAAAACCCGAAAGGGCGGTCCAGGCAAAATAAGGGACGAAAAAAAAAAAACAAAACAACAAAATGTAAAAGCTCGCTGAGATTACATGTAACTCAGGCAAAAATGAGCGTCTCGATGAGCCGAAAACCCGAAAGGGCGGTTCATGCAAAAATGAGATTGAAATAAAAGACAATTGACTATATCTGGCCAATTACCATTCCCCTTGGGATCCTTGCAATCGATGTTTGGCTGTTCTCATCCGAGGTTCCAACGCCTGTGGATCCAAGAGTTTCAGATATCATAGCAGTTACTGTGTTCAATGTACCACCAACCAATAAAATTACCATTTTCCAAGATTTGTAAATCCGTGGAGTCGCGCTTTTGGCCGACTACCACCCTTATACATCGATTTGAGCCTATGCTTTTGTTTGGCACTCATTTTCCGTTCTATTTTCAAGGCTTTGTACAAAAGATTTCTTCTATGTTAATAATGATGCATGTTCGGAATAAACATTATGAAAATTGAAAATTTTTGAGTATTTTGAAAACAAGTCTGAACAGCTAGGCACATTCAAATGAACATGCATGAACAAGCCTACATTGATATCAATTCCAATTCAAGTTACTAGCAGCCTTCCCCCAGTGACGGTCTGTGGTCAATGGCAAGAATGAAAAAACAGAATGAAAAGCATGAAAAATGAATATGCTCGCTAAGTCGAAAACCCGAAAGGGCGGCTTAGGCAAAAATGAGCACCCCGATGGATTGACAACCTTCAAAGGCAATTCAGGCAAAAACAGGGGCAACCAAAAAAAAAAACTATTCCCCGGTGGATCGAAAACCCGAAAGGGCGATCCAGGCAAAAATGGGATGATGAAAGAAAAATGGAAAAAGAGATAATAAAAAAACAAACATGCAAGAAGCATTGACCACGGATGCGATGTCCAAAGCACTTACGTAGCTGTTCCAACAAGCAGCAGTACTTTTCAGACTGTCTTTCTCTACAATTTTTTACAGCTTCTTGCTTTCAGCGGTGGTCTCGATGTATCTTCAAACTACAACATCCCTAGAAGAGGAACTTTTGCATATATGTCCGAGCACGAGCCATTGCGTGCCCAATATTCCAATGTTTCGTCTGTCTCTGCGGAATTGTGTCTACAAATTGCCAATCGTCATGCATTTCAAAGCATTTATACATGCATAATCATGCATCCTATGTGTTCATGCACTTGATAAAATTGTTATGATATTCATACGCATCTGCATTCTCAATTCCTATGTTAATCTCAATCAAAATCAATCGTGCCAATTTCAAATTTCTTCTGCTAATAACAAATGTCTACTGTCATGTCAATTTCAAAATCCAATAGTCTTGTCAACATTCCTGTCAAATTCAAGCTCCTGCAGTTATGTCAATCAAATTCAAGTCTTCTTCAAATACAATTTGTTTCTGTTAACGGCCAAGTGGCTAGTTCGCATCCAAGGACAGCTTGTGCCTTTCAATTTGTTTCTGTTATCGGTCAAGTAGCAAGTTCACGCCCACGAACAGCTTGTACCTATCCTTTTGATATTCGCCGAGTAACCAGTTCAGGTCCAAGAACAGCTCGCGCTTTCTATCTTTGTTTTCTTTCAGCCAAGTAACTAGTTCGTGTCCAAGGTCAGCTTGTGCTTTCTATATTTGCTTTCAGCCAAGTAACCAGCTCAAATACAAGAGCAGCTTGCGCCCTTTGTTGTCGATATTCCCGGTCAAGTGGCCAGTTCGCATCCAAGAACAGCTTGTACCTGTCAAATTTGCTTTCGAGTCTCCCCAGTGAGTCTTGTTATCTGCTATTCTGTTAATGTCTACCAATCCCGCAATGGATACGACATACCCCTTTTTGCCATTCTGTTAATGTCAATCAGTCCCGCAATGGATACGACATATTCTCTTTCGTTATTCTGTTAATGTCTACCAATCCCGCAATGGATACGACATATTCTGTTAAATTCAATTCTCAGTTTGTCTTGCATTCATAACACAAATGTTGCATGGCATACATAGCATTTACAAACGTATTTTTACGCCCAAAATCAGTGCAAATGTCGATATTTAAGTATCTTCGTCGTGTCAAGCCAAAGACTCCGTCTCTTGACTCTCCAAACGAAGAAACTTAAATAGGGGCAGCTGTCATAACCTCATTTTGGACCTAAAAATACTCATTCAAATTCTTACTATTTTCTAATACTTTCAAATCCGCCGTGTTTTCTACTGTGCTTCAGTTGCATACGTTACTGTTTCAGTTTTTTAATTTTTGCATAAAATCATACAAAAGGGTATTTTGGTCATTTCCTACAAAGGAACCCATTTTCAGTCCCTGCAATTTGCCCCTGAGTCTTTTCAATTTGTTTGCATAAATCATTAATCCATTTTGTACAAAAATCATCTTAGTTTTGCATCTGAGTCAGTTTGAGTCGTTTTGGCCCCAGGGGCATTTTAGTCTTTTCACATCAAATAAATTTTGGGCAGAGAGGTATTTTGAAATACCTCATTCTTGGTAATTTGTTCGTTTTAGTCCGTTTTGTCGTTTTTTACTCGTTTCACTTTACGTTGTTTCCAATTTGTCGTTTTACCAATTTTATTTTTATTTACATTTTTGTCCTCAAAACTTTCAAAAATTACGATTCAGTCCTTATATTTTTTTAATTTGCATTTCAGTCCCAAATTTTTTTTAAAATTGTTTTTTTTTTTAAGTCTTTATTGCAGTTTAGTCCCATATTTTGTCCAAATTGCAGATGGGTCCCTAAGTCCATTTTTTTTTCAGTCTTGGCAGCCTATAAAAGGACGGTTACTGTACAGTTCAGAGAGAGATCCATTCAGTGCCATCCACATCATACAAACAAAATTCAACATTCTCTCTCCAATTCAGTTGAATCAAAGTCACAAATCCAAAAAATATTCAAGAACATTCAAACCCTAACCGTTTTTCCAGAATTGGAATTCAACACAGAAGCTACAAAATTCGCGAAGTTCTCAGTGATTCATACCGAATCATCATCACCGAACCTCTCTCCACCGCAATCCAAGTGCGAGTTCGCCGCTGTTGACGGCAAACTTCGAGCACGATCACGGTGGGACCGCATCCGGAGAAGAGAAGAAGAAGAAGAAAGGAAATTACTGGTTTATCCCTGGATTCAAGCCAAGGAGGCCACAAACAGAAGCGAATCCAAGAGTGTTCGAAGATTCCGGTTTAAATCTCCAATCAAAACGCAGGTAAAACACATAAACATACCTCTTTTTCATTCCAGAACTCATATAGATCCAGAATCGATGTAAATCCATGGAAGCTCAAAGAATTCGGTTCGAAAACCATGAAACCCCAACAAAATCTTTGAAAACCAAGACTTCCACGATCCGCGACGAATATCAATCGTCGTAGATCTACGAAGCCGTAAAAACCTTCACTCATAAAGGATTCAAATGAAATGAACAAAAACAGTTGAAACACAAAAGAGCCTTCAAGATTTACACCGATTCAGTGTGTGTGTGAGGTTTCTGGCAACAAATTCATGCTTAGAATAGCCAAACGAATTGATTGAGACATTTGTGAACGAATTCAGGTAGTTTCAAGTCAGTTTAGGGTTAGGGTTTACGGAGAAGACGAAGAGAGACGGAGAGAAGAGAGAGAAAGGAGAGTGAAAATGGTTCGAACCGGACCATCCTTCTTTTATATATGCACGCGAACCGGGTCGGTTCACAACCCGACCCATTCCCCTTTGTTTCTGACCGTTAGATCTAGGTTTAGGGGATCCGGATCAATCTAACGTCCCGGAGGCGTCTGAAAGATCCGGATCCACCAGCGTATGGGTTGGATCACGATCCATTGGGCCTTTTTTGGCTTTCTTGCATTTTCTTGAATTTTCTTGCTATGTGCACCTCTGTGCTTGCTATTTGGACCTCCTGTGCGTTTTAATTTCTTCATAAAAATTCCAAAAAATGCTATGTGTTCTTGATATGTTTTTCACTATTATGGAATATCTTTACATGTTCAGAGCTAATGGAAATAATACGTGTTAACTTCACTTTGGATTTGTATATTTTGTGCGGTTTCGTGTGAATTTTCTTGTACATTTTTTGATCCGAAACTTGTCGTGTGATGTTGATGTTTGGCATTTAATTTTATGATGAGTTTGCTCCTGATTTTGTACTAATTCATGTAATTGTGTTAGTTGATCTTGCTTACTATTTTTGCAATATGTTTAATTGTGTTAGTTAATTGATTTTGCTTACAATTTTTGCAATATGTTTAATGGTGTTAGTTAATTGATTTTGCTTACAATTTTTGCAATATGTTTAATTGTGTTAGTTAATTAATTTTGCTTACAATTTTTGCAATATGTTTAATTGTGTTAGTTAATTGATTTTGCTTACAATTCTTGCAATATGTTTAATTGTGTTAGTCAATTGATTTTGCTTACAATTTTTGCGATGTGTCTAATTGCGTTAGTTGATTTTGTTTACAATTCTTGCAATATGTTCCATTTTTGATTAAGTTTGATCTTTGTCCACGTTTTTGCGGTATTTTCAATTTCGTTAGTAGGATAGCTTTTATCTTGCAAGTTTAGGTGCTAGTTTCCTAATTTTGCAAAGTCTAGCTTTTAATTTCTTGTTTCATAAGTCACGTTAGTTAGCATGTATTTCTTCTTCACATCCTTCCATATTTTGTTGTTCTTATTGCCTAACATTTCATTATCATTGCATATTGCTTCACTAATCATTTTGTGTTTCATGCCTTTTGAAAGCTCCAATTCATCCCCTTTCTCTGAGTTTAGGTTCCATTCAATTTCTCAATGTTTAGTTAGTTTACTTTTCTTTAATTTCATGCAAGACTATAGAATGTAAAATAGGACCCGATGTAAAGGACTATGGACTATAATGATGTACACCGACACACGCACCGACACACGCACACACGTTGTATGTTTACCGCTAGGTATATGTTTAGGAAGCGCGACACTTAGAAAAAAAAACTCGTGATTTCTTTCTCAAAAAACTCACTCTTCACTCAAATATTTTCACAATAATGTTGGAGTCAAAACTCTACAATTTTTTTCCTTTATTTTCTTAATCAAAAATCAAAACTAGTGCTAATTCTCAACTTTAACATCCCTTTTGTAAATAAATTGGACTAACCTCACTTGTTTCCAAGTCTTATGCCTTTACGGCCTCTTTCTTTTTCTTCAAAACCATTTTCAAAACTAAAATTGAACAAAACTCACAAAAAACATTTTTTGGAAGAGAACTACATGGAATTTTGATCCCTTAAAAGGGTATGTAGGCAAGAGACTCAAAATCTCTCCAAGTCCAATAAAATAAAATCCAAACTTCTCCCTCTCATTCTTAAAATCAATTTCATTTTACAAATAGTGATAAAAGTAAAGCGTAAACGTAAAGCATAGTAAAACGGTTCCTATAGGATACTATAGTCATTGCGGGTGCCTAACACCTTCCCGTAATGAAATCAGCCCCGAACTCAGGATTTCTGAGGTTTTTCTCAATTTTACCTCTCCCCAAAAAAAATAGAGACATCAATGATTGAAAGGTTCAAATCCAATTAATGATTTGACACCCGAAAATCGCGATGACAGAAATGGCGACTCCACTGGGGAATTTAGGGCTACGCCTAGTTTTCTATGCTTTATGTTTATGCTTTACTTTATTGTTACATGTAAAATTTTCTTGTGCACGTGTGGGGTGAGAATATCAAAAGCCCTATACCCGGGCTGAGTGAACTTAAGATTAGGAAGAGATATAATCGACAATCCACTCCGGGGGTTGCCTCGTGCATTGGATTACGCGATCAATCTCACATAGCTGAGGCATTTTGGAGGTGATGTTGCCGGCGTGTGTTGTCATGCTTAGGCACTTTACTTCTAATTGACCGATGAAGGCTATGAACCGTAGTTACCAAACCCATCCTTGGCCTTTCTTAGGACGTAGTGCGGTGGCTAAACCGAGCGTTGCCTCGAAACTTAGTCGTCACGCGATACTACACTCAAACTAAACCTTCTTGCGGATAATCATGGACAAGCGTTGCTTTGTACTACCATGATATACGCAAGAGAGGTTGTGGTTTGGGAACTTTGTAGAACCTTGGTTACTACTATCAAAGCCTTAGTTTCACCGGACACCGTGTCCACTTGTTACCTTAGCCCACCGTGCTTTCCTTGTTAAAACCATGCATACGTGCATTCATGCATAAAATTTTTACATGCATTTATCAAAGGGTATAGACAAACTAAAATTCTTTGCAAATATAAACAGGCATGAAGAGAACCAAGTCTTACAAGTTCAAAGAGGTTGATTTGGCTAGCCTAAGGGAGTTGGCACTCAAAGTTAAGAATCCGACTGGGTTTCGTCTCCGATACGGTGGTTTACTTGGTATTCTCCGGACTAATGTGGAAGAGAAGCTGGTACACACTCTAGTGCAATTCTATGACCCGGTTTTCCGTTGCTTCACTTTCCCGGATTTTCAGTTGGTTCCTACACTCGAGGCTTATTCTTGCTTATTGGGTCTACCTATAGCCGAGAAGACACCTTTCACGGGCCCGGGATCTTCTCTTACCCCTCTGGTTATTGCTAAGGATCTTTATCTCAAGACTTCCGATGTGTCTAAGAATCTTGTCACCAAGTCTCACATTCAGGGTTTCACTTCAAAGTACTTACTTGAGCAGGCTAATCTTGAAACTACTTGTCAGGACACCCTTGAGGCTATTCTTGCACTACTCATCTATGGGCTCGTTCTCTTTCCGAATCTCGACAACTTCGTGGACATGAATGCTATTGAGATCTTCCACTCCAGGAATCCGGTTCCTACCTTGTTAGCTGACACATACCATGCTATCCATGACCGGACTCTCAAGGGCCGTGGGTTTATTCTTTGCTGCATACCTCTTCTTTATAGGTGGTTTATTTCTCACCTCCCGAGTTCTTTCCATGCCAACACGGAGAACTGGTCTTATTCACAGAGGATTATGGCCCTTACTCCCGATGAGGTGGTTTGGATCACTCCAGCAGCTCGAGTCAAGGAGATTATTACTGGTTGCGGAGATTTCCTCAATGTACCTCTTCTCGGTACCCGGGGAGGAATCAACTACAACCCCGAGTTAGCCATGAGACAGTTTGGTTTTCCTATGAGAGCGAGGCCTCTCAACCTTGCTACATCTCAAGAGTTCTTCTACTATTCCAATGCTCCCACCGGGCAAAGGAAAGCTTTTACAGATGCTTGGTCTAAGGTTCGCAGGAAGGATGTGAAGCATTTGGGTGTGAGATCCGGTATTGCTCATGAGGCCTATACGCAGTGGGTGATAGACCGAGCCGAGGAGATCGGCATGCCTTATCCTGCTATGAGGCATGTATCTGCATCTACTCCATCGAGACCCTTACCTTTGCTCCCCGCGACTCAGGAGATGTATCAGGAGCATCTAGCTATGGAGAGTGAGGAGAAACGAGCATGGAAAGCCCGTTACAGTGAGGCTGAGAACTTGATCATGACTTTGGATGGCAGAGACGAGCAGAAGGATCATGAGAACCGTATGCTGAAGAAGGAACTAGCCAGAGTTAGGAAAGAGCTTGAGGAGAAGGATGATCTATTGAGGAGAGACTCCAGGAGAGTCAGAGGTCGTCGAGATTTCTTCGCCAGTTATTGCGGTTCAGCTTCAGACTCGGATTCCGAATATTACCCGGCCACTCCTTAGTTCTGGATGATAGGATTGCTATTTGTTATGTTGTTTGCTCAGCTTATGTTTCAGAAGCCTACTCCCTTGGCTCGATATGTCAAAATAATTTGCTTTGAATAATTTGTTAGTCCAATAATGTTTGCAAAGAATTCTAATTTGTCTAAAAAACCCTTCGGTAATAAAAAGAGTCATTTTTTGCATCCGCATTTGCATATCATGCATCATATGCATCATTCATCGGTCACAAAAAAACTTCCAAGTGCTCATTGCCTCCTGGTTCTTCTGCCGCAGTGTAAAAGGTGGCTCGTGCTCGAAGGACTGATCAACCGACCAGAGTACATCAGACCAGGCAGTATAGAAGAAGAAATCAAGTAGCTATGGAAGAAGAGAATGCACAGCTCCGCACTGAACTAGCTTCTGTGAGAGAAGAGTTAGCCAAAGCTCTCGACGCCATGACCGCTCTGATAGCCGCTCAGGAGCAGCCAACCTCATCCGCTCCAGAGACCACCGAAGCAATCCCGACATCGTCCCTCGACAGCCGTTTCATCATGCCAAGAGGATTCCCGTATGGACTCCCACCTTATTTCGCTTCCAATACTGCAGCCGGTGTTTCAGGAACCGCAACTTCAGGTGCCACTAATGTTGGTCAGATACCTCCGCCAGATTTCACATCTCTTCACACTACCTTGCCTCAGTCAACAGTCTTCACAGTACCGATTGTGCACCCTACGCCTCAAGGCGCCAATGCTGATGATTACCGTGGAAATACTCCTGTATTGGGAACAATGGAAGAAAGGATGGAAGAGCTTGCCAGAGAACTCCGCCGCGAGATCAAGGCCAACCGTGGGAGCAGTGACCTCGTCAAAACCCACGATCTTTGTTTGGTGCCGAGGGTAGACGTTCCCAAGAAATTCAAGGTCCCGGAATTTGATCGCTACAATGTCAAAGGTAATCGGCAAGATTTTTATTTTCAGCACATTCGTCAGTTACTATTTCAAAAGTATTCGGCAAGATTTTTATTTTCAACATATTCGTCGGTTACTATTTCAAAAGTAATCGGCAAGACTTTATTTTCAGCACATTCGTCGGTTACTATTTCAAAAGTAATCGGCAAGACTTTATTTTCAGCACATTCGTCGGTTACTATTTCAAAAGTAATCGGCAAGATTTTTATTTTCAGCATATTTGTCGTTTACTATTTTAAAAGTAATCGGCAAGACTTTTTTTTCAGCACATTCGTCGGTTATTATTTCAACAGTAATCGGCAAGATTTTTATTTTCAACATATTCGTCGGTTACTATTTCAAAAGTAATCGGCAAGACTTTATTTTCAGCACATTCATTGGTTACTTTTTGAAAAGTAATCGGTAAGATTTTTATTATCAACATATTCGTCGCTTACTATTTCAAAAGTAATCGGCATGATTTATTTTCAGCACATTCGTCGGTTACTATTTCAAAAGTAATCGGCAAGATTTATTTTCAGCACATATTCGTTGGTTACTATTTCAAAAGTTATCGGCAAGACTTTATTTTCAGCACATTCGATGGTTACTATTTCAAAAGTAATCGGTAAGATTTTTATTTTCAACATAATCGTCACTTACTATTTCCAAAGTAATCGGCATGATTTATTTTCAGCACATTCGTCGGTTACTATTTCAAAAGTAATCGGCAAGATTTTTATTTTCAGCATATTCGCCGGTGACTATTTCAAAAGTAATCGGCATGATTTATTTTCAGCAGATTCGTCGGTTACTATTTCAAAGGTAATCGACATGATTTATTTTCAACACATTCATCGGTTACTATTTCAAAAGTAATCGGCATGATCTATTTTCTGCACATTCGTCGGTTACTATTTCAAAAGTAATCGGCAAGATTTTTATTTTCAGCATGTTCATCGGTTACTATTTCAAAGGTAATCGGCAAGATTTTTATTTTCAGCACATTCGTCGGTTACTATTTCAAAAGTATTCGGCAAGATTTTTATTTTCAACATATTCGTTGGTTACTATTTCAAAAGTAATCGGCAAGACTTTATTTTCAGCACATTCATTGGTTACTTTTTTAAAAGGAATTGGTAAGATTTTTATTTCCAACATATTCCTCGCTTACTATTTCAAAAGTAATCAGCATGATTTATTTTCAGCACATTCGTCGGTTACTATTTCAAAAGTAATCGGCAAGATTTTTATTTTCAGCATATTGGTCGGTGACTATTTCAAAAGTAATCGGCAAGATTTTTATTTTCAGCGTATTTGTCGGTTACTTTTTCAAAAGTAATCGGCAAGATTTTTATTTTCAGCATATTTGTCGGTTACTTTTTCAAAAGTAATCGGCAAGATTTTTGTTTTCAGCATATTCGTTGATTACTATTTCAAAAGTAATCGGTAAGATTTTTATTTTCAACATATTCGTCACTTACTATTTCCAAAGTAATCGGCATGATTTATTTTCAGCACATTCGTCGGTTACTATTTCAAAAGAAATCGGCAAGATTTTTATTTTCAGCATATTCGCCGGTGACTATTTCAAAAGTAATCGGCATGATTTATTTTCAGCAGATTCGTCGGTTACTATTTCAAAGGTAATCGACATGATTTATTTTCAACACATTCGTCGGTTACTATTTCAAAAGTAATCGGCATGATCTATTTTCTGTACATTCGTCGGTTACTATTTCAAAAGTAATCGGCAAGATTTTTATTTTCAGCATGTTCATCGGTTACTATTTCAAAGGTAATCGGCAAGATTTTTATTTTCAGCACATTCGTCGGTTACTATTTCAAAAGTATTCGGCAAGATTTTTATTTTCAACATATTCGTTGGTTACTATTTCAAAAGTAATCGGCAAGACTTTATTTTCAGCACATTCATTGGTTACTTTTTTAAAAGGAATTGGTAAGATTTTTATTTCCAACATATTCCTCGCTTACTATTTCAAAAGTAATCAGCATGATTTATTTTCAGCACATTCGTCGGTTACTATTTCAAAAGTAATCGGCAAGATTTTTATTTTCAGCATATTGGTCGGTGACTATTTCAAAAGTAATCGGCAATATTTTTATTTTCAGCGTATTTGTCGGTTACTTTTTCAAAAGTAATCGGCAAGATTTTTATTTTCAGCATATTTGTCGGTTACTTTTTCAAAAGTAATCGGCAAGATTTTTGTTTTCAGCATATTCGTTGATTACTATTTCAAAAGTAATCGGTAAGATTTTTATTTTCAACATATTCGTCACTTACTATTTCAAAAGTAATCGGCATGATTTATTTTCAGCATATTCGTCGGTTACTATTTCAAAAGTAATCGGCAAGATTTTTATTTTCAGCATGTTCATCGGTTACTATGTCAAAGGTAATCGGCAAGATTTTTATTTTCAGCACATTCGTCAGTTACTATTTCAAAAGTATTCGGCAAGATTTTTATTTTCAACATATTCGTCGGTTACTATTTCAAAAGTAATCGGCAAGACTTTATTTTCAGCACATTCGTCGGTTACTATTTCAAAAGTAATCGGCAAGACTTTATTTTCAGCACATTCGTCGGTTACTATTTCAAAAGTAATCGGCAAGATTTTTATTTTCAGCATATTTGTCGGTTACTATTTTAAAAGTAATCGGCAAGACTTTTTTTTCAGCACATTCGTCGGTTATTATTTCAACAGTAATCGGCAAGATTTTTATTTTCAACATATTCGTCGGTTACTATTTCAAAAGTAATCGGCAAGACTTTATTTTCAGCACATTCATTGGTTACTTTTTGAAAAGTAATCGGTAAGATTTTTATTATCAACATATTCGTCGCTTACTATTTCAAAAGTAATCGGCATGATTTATTTTCAGCACATTCGTCGGTTACTATTTCAAAAGTAATCGGCAAGATTTATTTTCAGCACATATTCGTTGGTTACTATTTCAAAAGTTATCGGCAAGACTTTATTTTCAGCACATTCGTTGGTTACTATTTCAAAAGTAATCGGTAAGATTTTTATTTTCAACATAATCGTCACTTACTATTTCCAAAGTAATCGGCATGATTTATTTTCAGCACATTCGTCGGTTACTATTTCAAAAGTAATCGGCAAGATTTTTATTTTCAGCATATTCGCCGGTGACTATTTCAAAAGTAATCGGCATGATTTATTTTCAGCAGATTCGTCGGTTACTATTTCAAAGGTAATCGACATGATTTATTTTCAACACATTCATCGGTTACTATTTCAAAAGTAATCGGCATGATCTATTTTCTGCACATTCGTCGGTTACTATTTCAAAAGTAATCGGCAAGATTTTTATTTTCAGCATGTTCATCGGTTACTATTTCAAAGGTAATCGGCAAGATTTTTATTTTCAGCACATTCGTCGGTTACTATTTCAAAAGTATTCGGCAAGATTTTTATTTTCAACATATTCGTTGGTTACTATTTCAAAAGTAATCGGCAAGACTTTATTTTCAGCACATTCATTGGTTACTTTTTTAAAAGGAATTGGTAAGATTTTTATTTCCAACATATTCCTCGCTTACTATTTCAAAAGTAATCAGCATGATTTATTTTCAGCACATTCGTCGGTTACTATTTCAAAAGTAATCGGCAAGATTTTTATTTTCAGCATATTGGTCGGTGACTATTTCAAAAGTAATCGGCAAGATTTTTATTTTCAGCGTATTTGTTGTAACACCCCGTTTCCCAAAATGATATAATAAATATCCAAACATCAGAGTTAATCAACAATCAACGGAGTATTACATGCATAACTCAAAAATAATTTATTTAAATAGAAACATAAAACTATTTAAATAATCCTCCAAAACAACATCTTTATAAAATAGTCTGCAGCGGAATAATCGTCATAAAATCATCTCAAAAATTCTTATACATCAACATGTCTGGCACAAAGGCCTCACCATAATAAAAATGTTCTCCAACATAAATGATACATAAAGGAATGAAATTATAAAACATAATATCCCATCCCGTTACGTATCAGAGCCTACGACACAATGAGCCAACTCCTATCTAACCATCGCTACCTGCACTTGCCCACGAGGCGGCAATTCCAGCAGAAGGGGTGAGTTCACAAAACAAAAGCAATATATATATATATATATATATATATATATATATATATATATATATATATATAAATCATAAAGTTGTATTGAAAAACAACAACAATGCATCACCATAATCATCAGCAATCTTCATTTACAATTCAACAATTAATATTTAGATTCACCTTAAATAACAACACCGACAACAACACCTCTTGTGGTGACACCTCACCAACAACAACTCACACCTTAAACTTCTAATGCAAGACTCCATTAACGACTGATGCATTATGCAAATGTGGTACCAACTACGCGCGTTGAGTGCTAAACACTCCGGGGCATGAGCCCCCACCAAATGGATGGTTAAAGCATCCCAGGGCATAAGCCCTCACCAAAGTGAATGACTAGCATTCCAGGGCATGAGCCCTCACCAGTTGAATGTATAAACATTCCGGGGCATGAGCCCCCACCAATGCAAATGAGTTATGAGACTCAAGGTGTATATCTACATACAACCCTACAACGGAAAAGTGGTGCATTTTCACCATGCAACCAACAACAACACCAACTAGGACACCTCCCCAACTAGACCCAACCACCACAACACCATGAACAATCGCAAACTTAGCATAGTATAGTTCATTTCATTTCATATAAGATTCATTCAAATATGCCTCATAAACATCTCCATTCTATATTATTATTACTCCAAAAATTCTCTAAAAATCCAATAAACCATTTAGAAAGCTTAGGTTTGGGTTTAGAACACCTTAGAAAAATCACATTTTGGGTCGCACAGGACCCAGCTCGCTTAAGCGAGCAGCATCTCGCTTGAGCGAGTCAAATGACGAAGGTTAGAGTTTTGCTCGCTTGTGGCTCGCTCCTGGTTCGCTTAAGCGAACAGGCCATTTCCAAATTCTGGGCAAAAATTCGCGTTGCTCGCTTAAGCGACGGGAAGCTCGCTTAAGCGACCAAAAAGACGTAGCTTCAGGTTTTGCACGCTTGGAGTTCGCTTGGCGCACGCTTGAGCGAACGGGCGCGAAACAGTTCTGGGTGAGGGAAAGTGCCGCTCGCTTAAGCGACGGCTAGCTCGCTTAAGCGAGTACTCAACTGGGCAGAATTTAACCTACGATTTCTAACTCCATTTTCACCCAAAAATCCCATTTTAATCCCCCAATCACCCAAAATGATTTAGAAACAACGTTTATAGGTCCATGGCACAACAAAACAACAGAAACAAATCATACAAGCATCATCATCATCATATAATTCACAAACCATGGCATTTCATAACTTTAACCCTAATCCAACAAAACCACCATTTTTCAATTCAATTCATGAAAACATACATATATACATACAGCAATTGAATCATAAACCCACCCTTACCTTAATTCAGCAAAATCTACAGCAATTTCTAGCAATTCCCCTTGGCTCTTGGCTCTACTCTTCTCTCTTCCCAAAAGTCTGTTTCTTTGTTTTACTGATACGTACTCAAATGTTTCTTTCCTTACTGGTTTTCTCTTTCTCACCTTACCAAAACATAACCTCTTTTTCTCTTTACTCCCCCCACTAAATTCTATTAAATTTCTCCTTAATCCCTCCTTAATTCTATTAATTCTAATTAATCCCTTTTTATCAAATATTATTATTATCTACTATTTTCATACAACACTACAAATAATTATAATAAATAATAACACACCAAATATCTCATATATCATTTATAAATTCAAGTAAAATACACCAAGCACACCAAAATCAATTTAAAATCACCACAATCACAAAACAGAATTTAGAGTGTTACAACTCTCCCCAACTTAGAAAATTTCGTCCTCGAAATATTACCTTAAGCAACAAACAACTCAGGATAGGACTCTTGCATCTTGCTCTCCAATTCCCAAGTCAAACTCTCACCGGTTACACCGCCCCAAACAACTCTAACCAGAGGTATCTCCTTGCCTCTCAACTGCTTCACCTTGCGATCATCAATCCTCAAAGGTAAAGTCTCAACAGTAAGATTATCTCTAACTTGCACATCATCTCTAGGAATAACATGCGAAGGATCAGCTACATACTTCCTCAACTGCGACACATGAAACACATCGTGCAAGTTTGATAGATGGGGTGGCAATCCAATCCGATACGCCACGGTTCCAATTCTCTCGGAAATCTGATAAGGACCAATGAACTTTGGAGTCAACTTCCTCGACTTCAATGCACGTCCTACACCCGTCATCGGAGTAACCCTCAAAAACACATGCTCACCCTCTTGAAACTCAAGGGCTTTTCTCCTTTTGTCATGATAACTCTTCTGACGATCTTGAGATGCTTTCATCTTTTCTCTTATCATCTTGACCTTTTCCGTAGTCTGCTGCACTAACTCCGGTCCTAACACAATGCTTTCACCCGACTCAAACCAACATAGAGGAGTTCTACACCTTCGACCATACAAAGCTTCGAACGGTGCCATACCAATACTCGAATGGTAACTATTATTATAGGTGAATTCTATCAACGGTAAGTGGCTGTCCCAAGCTCCACCCTGCTCGAGAACACACACCCTCAACAAATCTTCTAAGGATTGGATAGTCCTCTCCGACTGACCATCTGTCTGCGGATGATAAGCCGAACTCAATCTTAACTTCGAACCCAAGGCATCTTGCAAGCTCTTCCAAAACCTCGAAGTAAACCTCGGATCTCTATCCGACACAATACTAGATGGAACACCATGCAACTTCACAATATCACGAATATAAATCTCCGCCAACTGAGCCACCGGATAAGTAATATTAATTGGGATAAAGTGTGCCGACTTAGTCAATCTATCAACAACAACCCAGATGGCATCATGCCCTCTTGGAGTATTCGGCAAACTCGTCACAAAATCCATCGAAATGCTATCCCACTTCCACTCAGGCACATCTAACGGGGTCAACAGCCCTGCAGGCTTCTGATGTTCAACCTTGGACTTCTGGCAAGTCAAACACGCATACACAAACTGAGCAACATCTCTCTTCAAACCGGACCACCAAAATAATTTCTTCAAGTCATGATACATTTTAGTAGCTCCAGGATGAATACTCAAACTACTCTTATGACTTTCTTCTAAGATCAACTTCTTCAAACCCTCATCATCCGGAATACAAATCCTTCCTCTAAACCTCAACACACCTTGATCATCGACCTTGAAGTCACCATCTACATTCTGATCAATAGCAGTCATCAAATCAACCAACTTAACATCAATCTTCTAGGCCTCTTTGATACTACTCAAAAATTCACTATTAATCTTTAACATTCCCAGCCGTACACTTTGAGGCGATCTTTCACAAACAAGACTCAAATCTCTGAACTGTTCAAGTAACTCGAACTCTTTCACCATCATAGCCGACATATGCAATGTCTTTCTGCTCAACGCATCAGCCACAACATTAGCTTTACCAGGATGGTAATTCAAGCCAAAATCATAGTCCTTGAGTAACTCAAGCCACCTTCTCTGCCTCATGTTCAACTCCTTCTGATCAAACAGGTACTTTAAACTCTTATGATCACTAAACACCTCGAATCTGGAACCATACAAATAATGCCTCCAAATTTTCAACACAAATACCACGGCTGCCAATTCTAGATCATGCGTAGGATAATTCTTCTCATGCACTCTTAGCTGCCTAGAAGCATACGCTACCACCTTGCCATCTTGCATCAACACACCACCTAAACCCAACTTAGATGCATCACAATAAACAACAAAAGGTTCTTCCGGCTTCGGCAAAATTAAAATAGGAGCAGTCGTCAACCTTTGCTTCAACTCAATGAAACTACTCTCACAATTAGCATCCCACACAAATGCTTTTCCTTTACAAGTCAGCTGCGTCAAAGGAAGTGCCAACTTCGAAAATCCTTCAATAAATCTGCGGTAATAACCAGCCAACCCAAGAAAACTTCTTACCTCGGTAACTGACTTTGGTGTCTCCCACTGCGACACAGCATCAACCTTCGAAGGATCTACAGCAATACCTTTACCAGAAATAATGTGGCCAAGAAAACTTACTTCATTCAGCCAGAACTCGCACTTGGATAACTTGGCATACAATTTCTTCTCTTTCAGCACTTGCAATACAGTCTTCAAATGCTCTGCATGCTCAGCTTCAGTCTTAGAATAAATCAAAATATCATCAATAAAAACCACAACAAATTGATCCAGATATTCATGAAAAATTCGGTTCATGTACTCCATAAACACGCCAGGTGCATTCGTCACACCAAAAGGCATCACTTTATATTCATAATGACCATACCGCGTCCTAAACGCCGTCTTTTGCATATCCTCATCCTTCACCTTTATCTGATGGTAACCTGACCTCAAGTCAATTTTACTGAAAATACGAGCACCCACTAGTTGATCCATCAAATCATCAATCCTCGGTAGTGGATACCTATTCTTAATCGTCACTTTATTCAACTGACGGTAATCAATGCACAGCCGCATGCTACCATCCTTCTTCTTAACCAACAACACCGGCGCTCCCCATGGTGAAACACTCGGTCTCACAAACTTCTTGTCAAGCAAGTCTTCTAATTGTTTCTTTAGCTCAGCTAACTCCGAAGCTGACATACGGTAAGGAGCCATCGACACAGGCTTCGTACCCGGCACAAGGTCAATCGAAAATTCCACTTCTCTCTCCGGTGGCACATCTGGAATCTCATCAGGGAAAACTTCAGGAAATTCCTTCACAACAGGCAGCCCATCAATTACAGCTTGGTTCTCCACCGACAAAAATGCCAACAAAGAAAACATCAACACACCATCTTGTTCTAACCGCTTCATCTCTTTAGTGGATAAGAATTCTGTTCCACTCTCTTCCTCCGCAGAAGAAAACCGCACCGTCTTCGTAAAGCAATTGATCAGGACATGATTGTACTCTAACCAATTCATCCCCAATATTACATCCATTCCCACCAACGGTAAACAAACAAGGTCCACCTCAAAATCTCTACCAAATACAGACAACGGACAACTTAAACAAACAAGGGAAGTAGTCACTGAACCCTTAGCTGGAGTTTCAACAACCATTTTCCCATTCATATCAGACATATACAGACCCAACCTTTTAGCACAATCAATAGCAATGAAACAATGCGTTGCACCAGTATCTATAATAGCAATTAAGGGAGTACTATTAAAGAAACAAGTACCTCTGATAAGTCGATCCTCCTGATCAGTCTGGGTACCAGTCAAGGCAAACACTCTCCCACTGGCCTGCGCCTTCTTAGGCTTAGTGCACTGAGTGCTAAGATGACCTTCTTCATCACAATTATAGCAAACAATGTCTCCACGCTTGCATTCAGTAACAGTGTGGCCCTTCTTACCACATCGGAAGCATTTCTTCTCATCACGGTTGCAGGCATTACTCTTGTGGCCCTTAACACCACACTTATAACAAACCACCTCAGCAGGAGCATCTCTACGTGCTGGCCTCCTCTCATCATGCATCCTCTGCTTGCCCTTATCAGCTGGGGCACTATACGGCTTTGGGCGACTCTGCTGCCCCTTACCCTTACGGTCATTCATCACTTTGTAGTGAGCTTTCGTATCTTCTTCGTAAATACGGCAACTGCTCACCAACTCAGAGAAGTCTCTGATCTTCTGATACCCAATGGCCCGCTTGATATCAGCTCGCAGACCATTCTCAAACTTAATACATTTGGAGAACTCAGCAGTCTCCGCAGCATAATGAGGATAAAACTTTGCAAGCTCCACGAACTTAGCAGCATACTCCGTAACGGACATGTCTCCTTGCTTCAGCTCAAGGAATTCTATCTCTTTTCTACCACGGACATCCTCCGGGAAATACCTCCTCAAGAACTCCCGCCTAAACACGGCCCATGAAATCACAGCACCTTCATTCTGCAAAATAGGTTGAGTGCTTACCCACCAGTCGTCAGCCTCTTCAGCCAACATATGGGTGTCAAACCGCACCATCTGAGCATCCGTACACTGCATCACCCGGAATATTCTTTCAACCTCTTTCAGCCAGGTCTGTGCTCCATCAGGATTATACCTTCCCTTGAAGGTTGGTGGATGATTCCTTAGGAATGTCTCCAGCATCCTTACACGCTCACCAGCTCCACCAGCACCTTGTTGTTGTCCAACAACTTGAGCCATTGCTTGCAAAGCAGCAGCAAGAGCAGCATCATTCCTTCCAGCCATCTCGATAGTTCTACATAACAACGAGAATTAGAACAACAAAGACAGTTTAAAACCTGTCACACTACACTATTGGCTCGACACGACTCTCCTAATGGCCGGACGGACCGACTTGCTCTGATACCAATTATAACACCCCGTTTCCCAAAATGATATAATAAATATCCAAACATCAGAGTTAATCAACAATCAACGGAGTATTACATGCATAACTCAAAAATAATTTATTTAAATAGAAACATAAAACTATTTAAATAATCCTCCAAAACAACATCTTTATAAAATAGTCTGCAGCGGAATAATCGTCATAAAATCATCTCAAAAATTCTTATACATCAACATGTCTGGCACAAAGGCCTCACCATAATAAAAATGTTCTCCAACATAAATGATACATAAAGGAATGAAATTATAAAACATAATATCCCATCCCGTTACGTATCAGAGCCTACGACACAATGAGCCAACTCCTATCTAACCATCGCTACCTGCACTTGCCCACGAGGCGGCAATTCCAGCAGAAGGGGTGAGTTCACAAAACAAAAGCAATATATATATATATATATATATATATAAATCATAAAGTTGTATTGAAAAACAACAACAATGCATCACCATAATCATCAGCAATCTTCATTTACAATTCAACAATTAATATTTAGATTCACCTTAAATAACAACACCGACAACAACACCTCTTGTGGTGACACCTCACCAACAACAACTCACACCTTAAACTTCTAATGCAAGACTCCATTAACGACTGATGCATTATGCAAATGTGGTACCAACTACGCGCGTTGAGTGCTAAACACTCCGGGGCATGAGCCCCCACCAAATGGATGGTTAAAGCATCCCAGGGCATAAGCCCTCACCAAAGTGAATGACTAGCATTCCAGGGCATGAGCCCTCACCAGTTGAATGTATAAACATTCCGGGGCATGAGCCCCCACCAATGCAAATGAGTTATGAGACTCAAGGTGTATATCTACATACAACCCTACAACGGAAAAGTGGTGCATTTTCACCATGCAACCAACAACAACACCAACTAGGACACCTCCCCAACTAGACCCAACCACCACAACACCATGAACAATCGCAAACTTAGCATAGTATAGTTCATTTCATTTCATATAAGATTCATTCAAATATGCCTCATAAACATCTCCATTCTATATTATTATTACTCCAAAAATTCTCTAAAAATCCAATAAACCATTTAGAAAGCTTAGGTTTGGGTTTAGAACACCTTAGAAAAATCACATTTTGGGTCGCACAGGACCCAGCTCGCTTAAGCGAGCAGCATCTCGCTTGAGCGAGTCAAATGACGAAGGTTAGAGTTTTGCTCGCTTGTGGCTCGCTCCTGGTTCGCTTAAGCGAACAGGCCATTTCCAAATTCTGGGCAAAAATTCGCGTTGCTCGCTTAAGCGACGGGAAGCTCGCTTAAGCGACCAAAAAGACGTAGCTTCAGGTTTTGCACGCTTGGAGTTCGCTTGGCGCACGCTTGAGCGAACGGGCGCGAAACAGTTCTGGGTGAGGGAAAGTGCCGCTCGCTTAAGCGACGGCTAGCTCGCTTAAGCGAGTACTCAACTGGGCAGAATTTAACCTACGATTTCTAACTCCATTTTCACCCAAAAATCCCATTTTAATCCCCCAATCACCCAAAATGATTTAGAAACAACGTTTATAGGTCCATGGCACAACAAAACAACAGAAACAAATCATACAAGCATCATCATCATCATATAATTCACAAACCATGGCATTTCATAACTTTAACCCTAATCCAACAAAACCACCATTTTTCAATTCAATTCATGAAAACATACATATATACATACAGCAATTGAATCATAAACCCACCCTTACCTTAATTCAGCAAAATCTACAGCAATTTCTAGCAATTCCCCTTGGCTCTTGGCTCTACTCTTCTCTCTTCCCAAAAGTCTGTTTCTTTGTTTTACTGATACGTACTCAAATGTTTCTTTCCTTACTGGTTTTCTCTTTCTCACCTTACCAAAACATAACCTCTTTTTCTCTTTACCCCCCCCACTAAATTCTATTAAATTTCTCCTTAATCCCTCCTTAATTCTATTAATTCTAATTAATCCCTTTTTATCAAATATTATTATTATCTACTATTTTCATACAACACTACAAATAATTATAATAAATAATAACACACCAAATATCTCATATATCATTTATAAATTCAAGTAAAATACACCAAGCACACCAAAATCAATTTAAAATCACCACAATCACAAAACAGAATTTAGAGTGTTACATTTGTCGGTTACTTTTTCAAAAGTAATCGGCAAGATTTTTATTTTCAGCATATTTGTCGGTTACTTTTTCAAAAGTAATCGGCAAGATTTTTGTTTTCAGCATATTCGTTGATTACTATTTCAAAAGTAATCGGTAAGATTTTTATTTTCAACATATTCGTCGCTTATTGTTTCAAAAGTAATCGGCATGATTTATTTTCAGCACATTCGTCGGTTACTATTTCAAAAGTAATCGGTAAGATTTTTATTTTCAACATATTCGTCACTTACTATTTCCAAAGTAATCGGCATGATTTATTTTCAGCACATTCGTCGGTTACTATTTCAAAAGTAATCGGCAAGATGTTTATTTTTAGCATATTCGTCGATGACTATTTCAAAAGTAATCGGCATGATTTATTTTCAGCATATTCGTCGGTTACTATTTCAAAAGTAATCGGCAAGATTTTTATTTTCAGCATGTTCATCGGTTACTATGTCAAAGGTAATCGGCAAGATTTTTATTTTCAGCACATTCGTCAGTTACTATTTCAAAAGTATTCGGCAAGATTTTTATTTTCAACATATTCGTCGGTTACTATTTCAAAAGTAATCGGCAAGACTTTATTTTCAGCACATTCATTGGTTACTTTTTTAAAAGTAATCGGTAAGATTTTTATTTCCAACATATTCATCGCTTACTATTTCAAAAGTAATCAGCATGATTTATTTTCAGCACATATTCGTCGGTTACTATTTCAAAAGTTATCGGCAAGACTTTATTTTCAGCACATTCGTTGGTTACTATTTCAAAAGTAATCGGTAATATTTTTATTTTCAACATATTCGTCACTTACTATTTCCAAAGTAATCGGCATGATTTATTTTCAGCACATTCGTCGGTTACTATTTCAAAAGTAATCGGCAAGATGTTTATTTTTAGCATATTCGTCGATGACTATTTCAAAAGTAATCGGCATGATTTATTTTCAGCATATTCGTCAGTTACTATTTCAAAAGTAATCGGCAAGATTTTTATTTTCAGCATGTTCATCGGTTACTATGTCAAAGGTAATCGGCAAGATTTTTATTTTCAGCACATTCGTCAGTTACTATTTCAAAAGTATTCGGCAAGATTTTTATTTTCAACATATTCGTCGGTTACTATTTCAAAAGTAATCGGCAAGACTTTATTTTCAGCACATTCATTGGTTACTTATTTAAAAGTAATCGGTAAGATTTTTATTTCCAACATATTCGTCGCTTACTATTTCAAAAGTAATCAGCATGATTTATTTTCAGCACATTCGTCGGTTACTATTTCAAAAGTAATCGGCAAGATTTTTATTTTCAGCATATTCGTCGGTGACTATTTCAAAAGTAATCGGCAAGATTTTTATTTTCAGCATATTTGTCGGTTACTGTTTTAAAAGTAATCGACAAGATTTTTATTTTCAACATATTCATCGGTTACTATTTCAAAAGTAATCGGCAAGACTTTATTTTCAGCATATTCGTTGGTTACTATTTCAAAAGTAATCGGTAAGATTTTTATTTTCAACATATTCGTCGCTTACTATTTCAAAAGTAATCGACATGATTTCTTTTCAGCACATTCGTCGGTTACTATTTCAAAAGTAATCGGCAAGAGTTATTTTCAGCAAATATTCGTCGGTTACTATTTCAAAAGTAATGGGCAAGACTTTATTTTCAGCTTATTTGTAGGTTACTATTTTAAAAGTAATCGATAAGATTTTTATTTTCAACATATTCGTCGGTTGTAACACCCTATTTCTACTAAGCGATAAACGCGAGAATACATCAGACATATTCAAGAAATAGATGCTACGTCACCAAACAAAATCCAGCATACATGTATAAATTATCAAATTACATAAGCATAGCAGCGGAATATATGTAAACCATATAAACAACATCTCCAAAATCTCATGATAATAAATACATGATCTCAAACTCAAAATAACAATGTCTCAACTCCACAAAACAACATAGTCATAAAAGAAATAACATGCAAGAACACCCTAGATCAGAGCCCTAATCTAGACACTTGCACAAGAACGAGGAACTCCCGCTCCTCGGCAACATCAAAGCAACTAAGCATCCTGCACTCCATCTACCCGTCCATGCGGAAAGGCAGGTGGTAAACCACTGAGGGTTAGCATTACATCATCATAATCCATAAACAGATAACAAGAACATTGAAATAATGATCATATATTCAAGAATGATAAACAACATTGCCAAACTTATACTCATAGCATCTCCACATTTATCTTACTCAATATCATTCATAGACATCATTTCAAGTTCACATAATTCGAGTGTATCACACACATATCACAATTCGACCAAGTCAAATATTCAATCTCCAAACACAATCATCATGCACAATTCAAATGCAATTCGACTCACAAACAAATCATGCAATGTCTCTAGACTCATCTAGATGCATGTGGTACCAAGTCTCCTCAAGGTCGTCACCTCCGATGCAACAAACACATCGAGTGTAAGGTTCACTCCTGCCTTACACTTTGGACATCCGTCCGTCTCCTCAACAATGAATGCATGAACATATGACTTGACTCAATACATATGCTCATACACAATTCTCCAAACCATGCATATACAACTATGCAATCATCACCAAACCATGCATACAATTATGCAATCATCACCAAAACCATGCATACAATTATGCAATTATCACCAAATACCATTTAATCAAGTATGCACACATCAACAATTGCACATACATTCAACATACATATATTCATCACCATTGAACATGTATACAATCAACATTATCACCTTCTTCACATAGTTCACCATGAACAAGCAACACTTCATATATTTCAAGTAAAGAAGATAACATGCGAGGTTATGATATTTCACATTATCATTATCCAACTTCATTCACAATCATACAATTAATCATAGGAATCCATATCCACGAAGGTTCACCATCAATTAAACTTCAAGGTATAAATACACAAGTTCGTCTCATTTTTTACAACTTTGAAAATAATTGAAGTTAGGAACCAAAACCAAATAACAAGCTCAATTGCCTATGCTATGTATCCTCACAAGTCACATATGTGTACAGTAGAGGTCTCATAAGCATTTCATCGGCCACATGTGAAGAATACACAAAATTCATGAAGTTCGTCTCACTTTTGCCACTTTTCCAAAGTTATAAGTTTTCAAAGCAAATCAAGTAATTAATCCATGGAATCAATTGAAATCAACATTAAAAATCATATAAACATTATTCAAGTATAATCCCACTTGGTTTCCTTGAAAAGGATCGAGTTCCGGAAAGTCCGCGTTCTTGACCATTTTCAAGTTTCAAGTTCAATCTTTCCAAAATCATTCCAATTCGATTCCAATGTTGTTCCAGTAGGATTATAGATGCAAACAGTGTTTATAGAGGTTAAAAGAAGTGTTAAGAAATGCTCGGAAAGCCCCAAAGGTTCACGGAACAAAGTTCAAGAGGTGCTGAAACAGCTCAATTTCGCTTGAAGCGAAATCATCTCGCTTGAAGCGAAATTGCTCCAGAGAGCACAGATGAATCTCGCTTGGAGCTCGCTTCAAGCGAAGCTTCATCTGGGTAGACCAGAATCTCTCGGTTTTGACCCCTTTTTCACCCCAAAACTTAATTTTCAAATCCCCAATTCACCAAAACAAGTTCCAGAAAGTGTTTATGGGTCAATATAGTTATAATGCATCAAAACAAACATGAATCATGCATTAGAAAACAACAATTCAACATCTTTCACCAAAATTATGAAATTTTCCCAAAACACCAACACAACCACAAATTTCATCTCAAATCCAAAAACAATGATTCCAGTTACACTAATTCGATTCCAATAGTTTAACAATCATCAATAACAACTAATGAACATCATTTCATGCACAATCTAACATCACAACTTCATTTTTCATCAAATTTGCTCAAGAACACAAAACACCAACACTTATGCATTTCAACATGTTAATTCACATATAGCCACACATTTATCATGCAAATCATGTTCTCAAACATAATAGCAACAAACATGCACGAAATTACAGAAATCAAAATCAATTTCATCAAGTTCATGAAATGGGAAAAATGAAAAGTTATGAGATTATGAGTGAAGCCTAACCCCCTTACCTCTAGCACCAAGAATCACTAACCAAAGCTTCACTTTAGCTCCCAAAGGATGAATTCCCCCCTCTAGCTAGCTTCCAACCCTCAACTCTTGCTCTCTTCTCTCAAGCCTCCAAGTCCTCTAACTTTGTGTTGTGAGAAATGAACAAAGTTTCTAACCTAGTTACTAACACTAAGTTTATAACTCTTTCTCCTTTAATGGGCCTAACACACAAATGAATAAATGAATGGGCTCACACTAGTCTACTAAATACACACCAACGATAACTAATTAATTAACGCGCTCCGACAACTCAATTAATAAAACAGTCCTATCTTAGAAAAACGATAAAACGCTATCCTCCCAAATTTACTAATTACCCCTTAAATGCACAACCATATGAAAATGCACACAATTAAAATAACACACGAAATAAAATAATTAAAATAAAGCAAACGCGAAAAACGGGCTGTTACACAAGACCCACAAATTAGGGTTTTGTACTAGTCGTCGTTTTAGGATCTTGGATTTAGCAAATGTAATGTGTGTAAGCTACATGTGTGTGTGTGTGTGGTGTTTTGGGTCCATAATGGTTAGCTATGGTATATCATGTTTTGATCCTGGGTTTAACAAATAGATATGTCATTTAATTTGTATTGTTACCTTTGCGTGGTTACTATTAACTATTATGTGAATGTGGTTGTTGTGTTTTCGCAATGCACCAGTACAAAAAAACACTTATTAAATCAATGATTTTTAGTGGGAGGCTATCCACATGACTTAAAAAGCTGGGTGTAAGGAAAGTTTTTCATTTCAAATGATATTAAATGGTTTGAACCTATTTAAAAACGATTTACTAATTTTTTTTTACCAAACCACCGTTCCCTTTCTCGTTCCCTCTTCCTAAAACCCTTTTCCCTTTCTCTTCTCTCCCAATCGTTCCCTTCTCCATTCAATCGACCTTTTCTCACCGTTCCACCAAACCCAACCCACGGTTCTTCTCAATCAAACCACCGTTCCACCAAACCCAACCCACCTTGCGCAAAACTCTTTCCCCCTTGCGACACCTTCATGGAAACCCTCATAGACAGTGCGATTTCTCGTCTCCTTCTCCTCTGTATTCTCACTGAAAGCGTCTTGCAACGTTAGGGTTTCTCTGTGCTGGGTCTTCGAGAACTTATTTGAAAGGAGGTTGAATGTTTTTCAGATCGGTATTTATTCGTTTTCTGAATTCGATTTGCCTTCTTTTCGATTTGATATCTTTAGACACAAGGGATTTTGTGATTAAATCAATGTAGCTATGTTGACTTTCTTGTTAATCTGTGATTTTCGATTGGTTACAATGGAATCGTTGTATTGGACCTCGTTCTACAAACCCTAATCAGGTACGCTCATTCTCAAATATTGTACTAATTTTGGTCTCTTCGTTCTAATTTTGAGAGTATATGGTAATGGTTGATGTGTATAGGATGGTATTTAACTCTGGTAGTTTTTTAGTATTACTTTTTGCTTGGTGAATTGTAAATAATGATGGTTCCTTTATAATTAATTGGCCTGCAGGTTTCGCTGTTTACATATACCAACAAGGGAAGGTGGAACTCCAATTCACGCAGGATCACTTCTTACCTCAACCACTTCCAGAACCGCCTATTACATGTTTGTGGAAATATCCCTCAGGTACAGTCTAAATTTTGTGAAGGATTGGGGTCGTGATTGGACTGCTTGTAGTGTGAGTCATCGAGGAATATTTTTGTTTACTTGTGAATCTGCTTTACTTGTTGATAGTTTAGTGACATGTTTTATTGAGATTGGAATGTTAGAAGAAGAAATTTTGTAGTTTATTTTGTCGTTGCAAATGCAGATGCGACTCCACAAGGCACCATTTGTTATTATGCTTCTTGTTTGTGCTTCAATTGATGAGAATGTTGCCTACTGTTGTGGAAGAAATGATCCCTGTTACTGTTATTATGAAAGCTATTGGATAGGTCCTAAAATCATGCAAGAAAATAGAGTATTATTTGATGAGCTACTTCATGCAATTAGATGTATTACTGGTACTGATGGCCAAATTGCTTTTCTTGATTTATGTTCTAAAATTGGTGATGTGGGGACTACACAACAGGGATGGCACAACCAAACTTATAAATATTTCTATAATAGGCTTCCTCCTGGCTGAAAAGGACACATATATGAGTTTTTAGGCAATTGATTTTGTTAGAAATATTTTCTTCATGTTATGGGAAATTGATTTTTTTAACTAGCCTTTTGGATCAAATAACAATGCAAGACTGTTGTGCTTGTGGTTTTATGATTTTAGTGAAATATGGGAATTTATATTTTGAATTAATATCTTTAATGTTTTGGAACATGTTTGGATGAGTTTTTTCCTGAGAAACTATTGGTGGTGCAAGTAGTTAGTTGTGTTAGTAATTTCAGACCTTTGAGTTAATATTTTGGATATGGTCACAAGCTTTTCAATCAAGGAGCATTTCATTCGAGGAAATAGGTAAGTACATGTAGTTGACTGTTACGTTTTTTCCTATTGCTTGTTATGAGTATTTGTGTTGGCTGATTAGGTGGGACTGTTCATTGCAAGTATTTGTGTGTGTGGTGTTTTGGGTCCATAATGGTTAACTATGGTATGGCATGTTTTGATCTTGGGTTTAACAAATGGATATGTCATTTAATTTGTATTGTTACGTTTGTGTGGTTACTATTAACTATTATGTGAATGTGGTTGTTGTGTTTTCGGTACTGTGGAATGTTTTGATCTAACGAAGTTTATGATTTTAAGCTTCTTTTGATTTGCGGTTTTTGAACAGTTTAACAACTTGTATGGATGCTGTCACTCACTTCCAGATGGTTTGACGAGGGCTACTGATGTTATGATTTATGGGAAGGTTGGTGTTGTCTATGGATATGGAGATCTTTTGCTTTGAAGCAGGTTGAAGCTCGTGTGATTCTGACTGAAATTGATCCAATATGTGCCCTTTAGGTTCTCATTGAAGGCTGAAACCACACCTGTTTCACTGATTTTATCAAAATTGGCTATTTCACCACTCATGAACCCTCACCATCTCGCTGTTGCATACAAAGTAAGTTTTTGAACGTTATTTAATTGTCGCATTCAAATTATCAGTGTATGGTTGAATAAAAAAAATAAAAACTAGCTTCAAGAAATTTAAAAAGTTCATTAGAAAAATGTCCAAATACATTAGTTTATTTAAGTTATCCTAGCTCAAGCTTTGTCCTTAGCTACGTACTATTACAAAGCATACTTAGATTCAAGGTAGATATTTTAATTATATTTGATGGATACCCAAAATAATGATGTAAAATACTAGTACTAGTTAACTTGTGTTTGTAGGATTGCTTTTCATAGTTGATAATGTGGATTGTGGTTTACCCATTAATAGTTGGAAAGACGTTGTGTCTTATAGTTAATGATTCAGATATAAAGATAGCATATTTTATTTGTGTCTTTTAGTTGATAATGTGGATTTGGTAGTAGAATTACTCTTTGGTTATATTTTTACCATTTATCTTTTCTGCCTAAGTTGCAATACAATCAAATATAAAGAGAGTTTCTTTTACTTGTATTTAAAGACAATTTTAGACTTTAAATGTAGTGATCAAGTTTGCTGCCTTGCTATCCAATTATGCAGATTTATTGTGAGTATCATGTCCATGTGGCTTTCATCTTACTTTGACAAGAGAAGCTCCTATTTCTAGGTATCATCCATTAGGCTTTGTTGATCAGACTTGTGACAGTGTGGTTCTATTTTCTTTTGGTGTCTTGTTTTGTTTATATTAACTAAATTTTGGATTTCAATGTTTGCATTACTCATAATTAACTAAAATGTTACAAATTTTAGCTTGCATGAGTCTTGTGGTTTAGCTACTGTTGTATAAGTTGTTTAGTCTCTTGTGGGTGGGTGTTATAATGTATATCTTGCTGATGATGATAGGATGTCAAATTAGGCAAAGCATGATTCATGCTTCTAAGCTTATATAGAAGAACTTATAAATGTCTCAATTAATCCATGTTTGACTACTTTTCTTAATTTGGGGACAAGCTAGTGAAGGTGGTAAAAGACACATAACCACGTCATATTCAATAGACAATTAATCTCTTATATAGTACTATACATAAACCAAGCCTAATCCAAAACATTAAGTTCGAGCCATATTTGATTTAAGGTTATAAATAAGAACTTTATAATTGAAGTAAAAGTTGTTTGACAAAGTTTTTATTTATTTATTTATTATCTTACAACCTCCTTAAAACACACAAAACTATAGAATAATTTTATAAAAATTTTAATTTAATTTAAAATCAACACAAATGGAAAATGATGAGTGATGGTTAATACTTTTTTTTTATATTATATATTGTATCTCTACAATTACATTAATACAAAATTATTTTTTAAAATATTTTAACATTCTTCCATTCACCTAAATAAGTAAATTAAGTTGATAAATATTTAACAAAAAATGTCAAATTAAATGAACTGTCATTTCTTTTACCAAGATTTTTTCAAAAAAAAATCTTTTTACTATTTTTATTTAAAGAATATAAATTTTATATTTTTACAAATTAACCATGTAAAACTCATTATTATTTTTTTACCAATAATAGGCACACCATTTTTATAATGATTTTTTAAAATAAAAAAGAGTTAATGATACTATTCATTCGTGTAACTATAAGAGGTTTCAATAATGTTTGAAAATAATTAATTTAGCTAATGCTAAGATTCAATGTTAGTAACTTTATTCAAGTTTACTTTTTGTTCTATTTTATTGTATAAAATTATCATAAAAAGTAATTGACCTTATTTCTCCTTTTAAGTGAAGAAAGAAAAGTTAAAAGTAACATGGGCCCTTACACTACTACAAAATATACATTTAACATTAGGGGGGTTTTAGCTTTCACATCAGCACGGAAAATACCTGAAGGAAAAGATACACACTATAAGTTTTTACATCAGTTGATATAAGCACATGATGGAAATTCCTAATACCATATAACATTTACATCAGAGGATAATTGAAATGAGGGGAAAACCATGCGGGGACATTTTTGCAATTTTATTGAACTTTGTATTTTCACCCTGACTAATATTAAAAACCAATTTTTCACTCTTTTCCTTCTTAATTCGTTTTCCCTCTCACCTCTCACAGACTCCTCACCTCACCTCTCACCTTTCGCCTCTCATAACACATAACCCTAACCTCACCTCTTGCCTTGCCGTCGTTTCAGCCCTCACATCTCACACTCGATTTCCCTCTAACCTCTCACACTCGCCGTAATTTCAGAAGTGTTCATAGATCAGTCGCCGTTTTCATAGATCTCACAACAGAACACGCATTTCTCTTCTCTTACGGTGGGTCTCGTATTTCGGTTAGTTTTCTCTACTTCACTTCCAATTTCTAGATCTCGTTTTTCGTGTTCTGGATTTGGCAACTAAAAACCTAATTTTGAGTGTTTGTATTTCGTTTTTATCGAATTTGAAGGTTTTTCTGCTGAACTCGATTATTCAAAGATATTTGATAGCGTTGTTTTTAATCACTTCATTCAATTGTTCATATTGTTTGTGTTTCAACAGATCCGTAGCCGTCTTTTGCTGAACCGTCGTCTTTAACTGAATCTTTGTCGTCGCCATTTTCCTTCTCTCATGAACAAACTCGTCTTCGTTCTCCGTCGCCGTTTTCCTTCTCTCATGAACAAACCTCGTCTTTGTTCTCGCCATCAACATAAGTGTCCTTCTGTTGCGGCTGGGTGGTGGTAAGTGAACTGAGTTGCATGCTCTATGATGTTTATCTTCTGATTCGGGTTAGTAGTGTGTACATTGAAGATAATTTCTTTTTGTGTTGGGTTTTGGTAGTTTGGTGTTTGTCCTGTTTACTTGTAAACCTGCATAATCTTAGCATTTTTTGTTGTAATTGTTTTGTTTAGTTTTTTGATTCACTTGAGTGAAAAAGGAGCTTTTAGATTCACTTCAAAGAGTTCAGTATTGTAATAGAAATCTGCATGATATGGTTGGCCACAAAGTGTAAACATGTATATAACAATCTTAGTTTTCAAAGGTTCTCTTTTACTGGAATTTATGTTTGTTGGATTTTTATTGTAAATTTTGAAACAAACAATTTGTAAGAGATGCATGTATATAAATGTTATAAAAAGTAGTTATGTAGTTTTTTTAATTTAGGCCTAAATTTAGATAATTTTAATAATATACCGCCTATGAAACCATCTTGAATATGCTTAACAAACCTAATGATAATTAATCCATTAAAATGTTGAGTCCTTAATTTGAAACACTAAGATCTAATAGGCATGTATAGTGCATATATATTGACAATATATTGCACTTTAATTGTGATAGTTTATCGTATGAACTATGGTCTAAAAATTGTAGCTGCTACATTAGTTGAGTTAGTCTTCATGTGGCAGGCTAAATAGAAACATAAGTATTGCTTGTTGTATATGGTTTGTTTATAGAGCTAGATATCAAGTAATGTTTCAAGACAAAGATGTGTTGGTTGAAGAAATTCTAGAACAGGCTAAAACTAAAGGTTTTGTTGACTTTATAGCTCAATGGTTCTCTAACCCTCTAGCTTGTCTAGGTCCTGTTTGTTAATGGCTGAGTGTGATCAGGCAACACTGTTGCTTTTCTAGATATGAGGGAGTTTTTCATAGCAGCCTGTGTAATTTTCTTCCTAAAGTCTACTATAATTTTCTTCTTAAATGCTACTATAATTTGGCTGGTTGTGTATGAAACATGAACGTTCTGTATATTATTATTATAACAAAAAATATACTATTTTTATTTGATCACATGAGGTCATCTGTTGAGCTTGATTCATGTTCTCGAGTATGAATATTCATTCATCGTAAGCTTTGTATTGTTATTTATTGATATCAATTTGGTTCTGTTTGGGATAAATAACTTATTTTACAGCTTACAAGATAAGAGCTTATGATTATGTTATGTATAAGCTATCACAAAGTATAAGTGTGTATGAATAAGTTATTCCAAAAGCTCTCATGCCCATGAGGTATTTGTGAACTACTACTAGTGTAACTGCTATAGCATTATTGGTTTGTTTCACTATTGTTGTTTTTCATTCTAAATAGATTTACTTTGGTTCCTAGAAATGAATTGGTTTTTGTTTGATATTTGTTTATCATCTGGATCGGGTTTTTAAGTAGTGTCATTCTTTGAACATGTAGGCAATGTTGTTTGATTTTGAAGGTACTCATTATTGATATTTGTTTGATTTTAAGTTGTGTCATTCTTTGTACATGTAGGCAATATGTGCCCTTTAGGTTCTCATTGAAGGCTGAAACCACACCTGTTTCACTGATTTTATCAAAATTGGCTATTTCACCACTCATGAACCCTCACCATCTCGCTGTTGCATACAGAGTAAGTTTTTGAACGTTATTTAATTGTCGCATTCAAATTATCAGTGTATGGTTGAATAAAAAAAATAAAAACTAGCTTCAAGAAACTTAAAAAGTTCATTAGAAAAATGTCCAAATACATTAGTTTATTTAAGTTATCCTAGCTCAAGCTTTGTCCTTAGCAACGTACTATTACAAAGCATACTTAGATTCAAGGTAGACATTTTAATTATATTTCATGGATACCCAAAATAATGATGTAAAATACTAGTACTAGTTAACTTTTGTTTGTAGGATTGCTTTTCATAGTTGATAATGTGGATTGTGGTTTACCCATTAATAGTTGGAAAGACGTTGTGTCTTATAGTTAATGATTCAGATATAAAGATAGCATATTTTATTTGTGTCTTTTAGTTGATACTGTGGATTTGGTAGTAGAATTACTCTTTGGTTATATTTTTACCATTTATCTTTTCTGCCTAGGTTGCAATACAATCAAATATAAAGAGACTTTAAAGATGAATTGGAGATGGATGTTCTCACAGCCGAGTCCGACAAAACTAATTTGCCTCAGGTATTTCTCGTTTAAAGATTTTCAAATGGAAGTTTCAAATTATACTGCTCTTTTTATGAATGCTTGATGTAAAACTTTGCCTACTTGTTGCAAGCATGTGTTTGTCTTACGTGTGGCGATAAAGGCTTTGAAGAGACGTTGGAGTATTGCAGCAAATGCAAATGTAACGGTTGTGCACTGCACAGGTACTTGCCACTTACTCTTTCCATCTATTCTCTAGCATTACTTCACATGCAAGATGCAAAAATGGTTACAAAGTTTGATAAATAGGAAGGTTGAATGTGTCCCTTGAAAGTATTCGGTAAAGTGAAAGTATTGAAATGTCCCTTGTCGCGAAAATGAGATTTTAGCCTATTTGGTTATAAAGTTTGATAAATGGGAAGATTGAAAGTATCGGAATGACCTTTGTCGCGAAAATGAGATTTTAGCCTATATGGTTACATATTTGATAAATATGATGGTTGAGCTTGTCCCTCGATGTCTCGATGTCCCTTGAAAGTATTCGGTAAAATGAAAGTATTGAAATGTCTCTTGTCGCGAAAATGAGATTTTAGCCTATTTGGTTATAAAGTTTGATAAATGGGAAGATTGAAAGTATCGGAATGACCTTTGTCGCGAAAATGAGATTTTAGCCTATATGGTTACATATTTGATAAATATGATGGTTGAGCTTGTCCCTCGATGTCTCGATGTCCCTTGAAAGTATTCGGTAAAATGAAAGTATTGAAATGTCCCTTGTCGCGAAAATGAGATTTTAGCCTATTTGGTTATAAAGTTTGATAAATGGGAAGATTGAAATTATCGGAATGACCTTTGTCGCGAAAATGAGATTTTAGCCTATATGGTTACATATTTGATAAATATGATGGTTGAGCTTGTCCCTCGATGTCTCGATGTCCCTTGAAAGTATTCGGTAAAATGAAAGTATTGAAATGTCCCTTGTCGCGAAAATGAGATTTTAGCCTATTTGGTTATAAAGTTTGATAAATGGGAAGATTGAAAGTATCGGAATGACCCTTGTCGCGAAAATGAGATTTTAGCCTATATGGTTACATATTTGATAAATGTGATGGTTGAGCTTGTCCCTCGATGTCTCGATGTCCCTTGAAAGTATTCGGTAAAATGAAAGTATTGAAATGTCCTTTGTCGCGAAAATGAGATTTTAGCCTATTTGGTTATAAAGTTTGATAAATGGGAAGATTGAAACTGTCCCTTGATACTTGATGTGAACTTATTCTGTTTTGTAATCAGTAAAACAAAAGTATTGGAATGACCTTTCTCGCGAAAAAGGGATTGTAGCCTATTTGGTTACAAAGTTTGATAAATGGGAACGTTGAAAGTGTCCCTTGATTTAAAACATGATGTGAACCTATTTGGATTTATATTCGGTAAAACGATAGTATTCGAATGACCCTTGTCGCAAAAATGAGATTTTAGCCTAATTGGTTACATGTTTGATAAATGGGAAGGTTGAAAGTGTTTCTTGATTTAAAACATGATATATGAACCTTTTTGGTTTTGTAATTGGTTAAACGAAAGTATCGGAATGACCCTTGTCGCGAAAATGAGATTTTAGCCTATATGGTTACATATTTGATAAATATGATGGTTGAGCTTGTCCCTCGATGTCACGATGTCCATTGAAAGTATTCGGTAAAATGGAAGTATTGAAATGTCCTTTGTCGCGAAAATGAGATTTTAGCCTATTTGGTGATAAAGTTTGATAAATGGGAAGATTGAAAGTATCGGAATGACCTTTGTCGCGAAAATGAGATTTTAGCCTATATGGTTACATATTTGATAAATATGATGGTTGAGCTTGTCCCTCGATGTCTCGATGTCCCTTGAAAGTATTCGGTAAAATGAAAGTATTGAAATGTCCCTTGTCGCGAAAATGAGATTTTAGCCTATTTGGTTATAAAGTTTGATAAATGGGAAGATTGAAATTATCGGAATGACCCTTGTCGCGAAAATGAGATTTTAGCCTATATGGTTACATATTTGATAAATATGATGGTTGAGCTTGTCCCTCGATGTCTCGATGTCCCTTGAAAGTATTCGGTAAAGTGAAAGTATTGAAATGTCCCTTGTCGCGAAAATGAGATTTTAGCCTATTTGGTTATAAAGTTTGATAAATGGGAAGATTGAAAGTATCGGAATGACCTTTGTCGCGAAAATGAGAATTTAGCCTATATGGTTACATATTTGATAAATATGATGGTTGAGCTTGTCCCTCGATGTCTCGATGTCCCTTGAAAGTATTCGGTAAAATGAAAGTATTGAAATGTCCCTTGTCGCGAAAATGAGATTTTAGCCTATTTGGTTATAAAGTTTGATAAATGGGAAGATTGAAATTATCGGAATGACCTTTGTCGCGAAAATGAGATTTTAGCCTATATGGTTACATATTTGATAAATATGATGGTTGAGCTTGTCCCTCGATGTCTCGATGTCCCTTGAAAGTATTCGGTAAAATGAAAGTATTGAAATGTCCCTTGTCGTGAAAATGAGATTTTAGCCTATTTGGTTATAAAGTTTGATAAATGGGAAGATTGAAAGTATCGGAATGACCCTTGTCGCGAAAATGAGATTTTAGCCTATATGGTTACATATTTGATAAATATGATGGTTGAGCTTGTCCCTCGATGTCTCGATGTCCCTTGAAAGTATTCGGTAAAATGGAAGTATTGAAATGTCCCTTGTCGCGAAAATGAGATTTTAGCCTATTTGGTGATAAAGTTTGATAAATGGGAAGATTGAAATTATCGGAATGACCTTTGTCGCGAAAATGAGATTTTAGCCTATATGGTTACATATTTGATAAATATGATGGTTGAGCTTGTCCCTCGATGTCCCTTGAAAGTATTCGGTAAAATGAAAGTATTGAAATGTCCCTTGTCGCGAAAATGAGATTTTAGCCTATTTGGTTATAAAGTTTGATAAATGGGAAGATTGAAATTATCGGAATGACCCTTGTCGCGAAAATGAGATTTTAGCCTATATGGTTACATATTTGATAAATATGATGGTTGAGCTTGTCCCTCGATGTCTCGATGTCCCTTGAAAGTATTCGGTAATGTGAAAGTATTGAAATGTCCCTTGTCGCAAAAATGAGATTTTAGCCTATTTGGTTATAAAGTTTGATAATTGGGAAGATTGAAAGTATCGGAATGACCTTTGTCGCGAAAATGAGATTTTAGCCTATATGGTTACATATTTGATAAATATGATGGTTGAGCTTGTCCCTCGATGTCTCGATGTCCCTTGAAAGTATTCGGTAAAATGAAAGTATTGAAATGTCCCTTGTCGCGAAAATGAGATTTTAGCCTATTTGGTTATAAAGTTTGATAAATGGGAAGATTGAAAGTATCGGAATGACCTTTGTTGCGAAAATGAGAATTTAGCCTATATGGTTACATATTTGATAAATATGATGGTTGAGCTTGTCCCTCGATGTCTCGATGTCCCTTGAAAGTATTCGGTAAAATGAAAGTATTGAAATGTCCCTTGTCGCGAAAATGAGATTTTAGCCTATTTGGTTATAAAGTTTGATAAATGGGAAGATTGAAAGTATCGGAATGACCTTTGTTGCGAAAATGAGAATTTAGCCTATATGGTTACATATTTGATAAATATGATGGTTGAGCTTGTCCCTCGATGTCTCGATGTCCCTTGAAAGTATTCGGTAAAATGAAAGTATTGAAATGTCCCTTGTCGCGAAAATGAGATTTTAGCCTATTTGGTTATAAAGTTTGATAAATGGAAAGATTGAAAGTATCGGAATGACCCTTGTCGCGAAAATGAGATTTTAGCCTATATGGTTACATATTTGATAAATGTGATGGTTGAGCTTGTCCCTCGATGTCTCGATGTCCCTTGAAAGTATTCGGTAAAATGAAAGTAAGTATTGAAATGTCCTTTGTCGCGAAAATGAGATTTTAGCCTATTTGGTTATAAAGTTTGATAAATGGGAAGATTGAAACTGTCCCTTGATACTTGATGTGAACTTATTCTGTTTTGTAATCAGTAAAACAAAAGTATTGGAATGACCTTTCTCGCGAAAAAGGGATTGTAGCCTATTTGGTTACAAAGTTTGATAAATGGGAACGTTGAAAGTGTCCCTTGATTTAAAACATGATGTGAACCTATTTGGATTTATATTCGGTAAAACGATAGTATTCGAATGACCCTTGTCGCAAAAATGAGATTTTAGCCTAATTGGTTACATGTTTGATAAATGGGAAGGTTGAAAGTGTTTCTTGATTTAAAACATGATATATGAACCTTTTTGGTTTTGTAATTGGTTAAACGAAAGTATCGGAATGACCCTTGTCGCGAAAATGAGATTTTAGCCTATATGGTTACATATTTGATAAATATGATGGTTGAGCTTGTCCCTCGATGTCTCGATGTCCATTGAAAGTATTCGGTAAAATGGAAGTATTGAAATGTCCTTTGTCGCGAAAATGAGATTTTAGCCTATTTGGTGATAAAGTTTGATAAATGGGAAGATTGAAAGTATCGGAATGACCTTTGTCGCGAAAATGAGATTTTAGCCTATATGGTTACATATTTGATAAATATGATGGTTGAGCTTGTCCCTCGATGTCTCGATGTCCCTTGAAAGTATTCGGCAAAATGAAAGTATTGAAATGTCCCTTGTCGCGAAAATGAGATTTTAGCCTATTTGGTTATAAAGTTTGATAAATGGGAAGATTGAAATTATCGGAATGACCCTTGTCGCGAAAATGAGATTTTAGCCTATATGGTTACATATTTGATAAATATGATGGTTGAGCTTGTCCCTCGATGTCTCGATGTCCCTTGAAAGTATTCGGTAAAGTGAAAGTATTGAAATGTCCCTTGTCGCGAAAATGAGATTTTAGCCTATTTGGTTATAAAGTTTGATAAATGGGAAGATTGAAAGTATCGGAATGACCTTTGTCGCGAAAATGAGAATTTAGCCTATATGGTTACATATTTGATAAATATGATGGTTGAGCTTGTCCCTCGATGTCTCGATGTCCCTTGAAAGTATTCGGTAAAATGAAAGTATTGAAATGTCCCTTGTCGCGAAAATGAGATTTTAGCCTATTTGGTTATAAAGTTTGATAAATGGGAAGATTGAAATTATCGGAATGACCTTTGTCGCGAAAATGAGATTTTAGCCTATATGGTTACATATTTGATAAATATGATGGTTGAGCTTGTCCCTCGATGTCTCGATGTCCCTTGAAAGTATTCGGTAAAATGAAAGTATTGAAATGTCCCTTGTCGTGAAAATGAGATTTTAGCCTATTTGGTTATAAAGTTTGATAAATGGGAAGATTGAAAGTATCGGAATGACCCTTGTCGCGAAAATGAGATTTTAGCCTATATGGTTACATATTTGATAAATATGATGGTTGAGCTTGTCCCTCGATGTCTCGATGTCCCTTGAAAGTATTCGGTAAAATGGAAGTATTGAAATGTCCCTTGTCGCGAAAATGAGATTTTAGCCTATTTGGTGATAAAGTTTGATAAATGGGAAGATTGAAAGTATCGGAATGACCTTTGTTGCGAAAATGAGATTTTAGCCTATATGGTTACATATTTGATAAATATGATGGTTGAGCTTGTCCCTCGATGTCCCTTGAAAGTATTCGGTAAAATGAAAGTATTGAAATGTCCCTTGTCGCGAAAATGAGATTTTAGCCTATTTGGTTATAAAGTTTGATAAATGGGAAGATTGAAATTATCGGAATGACCCTTGTCGCGAAAATGAGATTTTAGCCTATATGGTTACATATTTGATAAATATGATGGTTGAGCTTGTCCCTCGATGTCTCGATGTCCCTTGAAAGTATTCGGTAAAGTGAAAGTATTGAAATGTCCCTTGTCGCGAAAATGAGATTTTAGCCTATTTGGTTATAATGTTTGATAAATGGGAAGATTGAAAGTATCGGAATGACCTTTGTCGCGAAAATGAGATTTTAGCCTATATGGTTACATATTTGATAAATATGATGGTTGAGCTTGTCCCTCGATGTCCCTTGAAAGTATTCGGTAAAATGAAAGTATTGAAATGTCCCTTGTCGCGAAAATGAGATTTTAGCCTATTTGGTTATAAAGTTTGATAAATGGGAAGATTGAAAGTATCGGAATGACCCTTGTCGCGAAAATGAGATTTTAGCCTATATGGTTACATATTTGATAAATATGATGGTTGAGCTTGTCCCTCGATGTCTCGATGTCCCTTGAAAGTATTCGGTAAAATGAAAGTATTGAAATGTCCTTTGTCGCGAAAATGAGATTTTAGCCTATTTGGTTATAAAGTTTGATAAATGGGAAGATTGAAACTGTTCCTTGATACTTGATGTGAACTTATTCTGTTTTGTAATCAGTAAAACAAAAGTATTGGAATGACCTTTGTCGCGAAAAGGGGATTGTAGCCTATTTGGTTACAAAGTTTGATAAATGGGAACGTTGAAAGTGTCCCTTGATTTAAAACATGATGTGAACCTATTTGGATTTATATTCGGTAAAACGATAGTATTCGAATGACCCTTGTCGCAAAAATGAGATTTTAGCCTAATTGGTTACATGTTTGATAAATGGGAAGGTTGAAAGTGTTTCTTGATTTAAAATATAATATATGAACCTTTTTGGTTTTGTAATTGGTAAAACGAAAGTATCGGAATGACCCTTGTCGCGAAAATGAGATTTTAGCCTATATGGTTACATATTTGATAAATATGATTGAGCTTGTCCCTCGATGTCCCTTGAAAGTATTCGGTAAAATGAAAGTATTGAAATGTCCCTTGTCGCGAAAATGAGATTTTAGCCTATTTGGTTATAAAGTTTGATAAATGGGAAGATTGAAATTATCGGAATGACCCTTGTTGCGAAAATGAGATTTTAGCCTATATGGTTACATATTTGATAAATATGATGGTTGAGCTTGTCCCTCGATGTCTCGATGTCCCTTGAAAGTATTCGGTAAAGTGAAAGTATTGAAATGTCCCTTGTCGCGAAAATGAGATTTTAGCCTATTTGGTTATAAAGTTTGATAAATGGGAAGATTGAAAGTATCGGAATGACCTTTGTCGCGAAAATGAGATTTTAGCCTATATGGTTACATATTTGATAAATATGATGGTTGAGCTTGTCCCTCGATGTCTCGATGTCCCTTGAAAGTATTCGGTAAAATGGAAGTATTGAAATGTCCCTTGTCGCGAAAATGAGATTTTAGCCTATTTGGTGATAAAGTTTGATAAATGGGAAGATTGAAAGTATCGGAATGACCTTTGTTGCGAAAATGAGATTTTAGCCTATATGGTTACATATTTGATAAATATGATGGTTGAGCTTGTCCCTCGATGTCCCTTGAAAGTATTCGGTAAAATGAAAGTATTGAAATGTCCCTTGTCGCGAAAATGAGATTTTAGCCTATTTGGTTATAAAGTTTGATAAATGGGAAGATTGAAATTATCGGAATGACCCTTGTCGCGAAAATGAGATTTTAGCCTATATGGTTACATATTTGATAAATATGATGGTTGAGCTTGTCCCTCGATGTCTCGATGTCCCTTGAAAGTATTCGGTAAAGTGAAAGTATTGAAATGTCCCTTGTCGCGAAAATGAGATTTTAGCCTATTTGGTTATAATGTTTGATAAATGGGAAGATTGAAAGTATCGGAATGACCTTTGTCGCGAAAATGAGATTTTAGCCTATATGGTTACATATTTGATAAATATGATGGTTGAGCTTGTCCCTCGATGTCCCTTGAAAGTATTCGGTAAAATGAAAGTATTGAAATGTCCCTTGTCGCGAAAATGAGATTTTAGCCTATTTGGTTATAAAGTTTGATAAATGGGAAGATTGAAAGTATCGGAATGACCCTTGTCGCGAAAATGAGATTTTAGCCTATATGGTTACATATTTGATAAATATGATGGTTGAGCTTGTCCCTCGATGTCTCGATGTCCCTTGAAAGTATTCGGTAAAATGAAAGTATTGAAATGTCCTTTGTCGCGAAAATGAGATTTTAGCCTATTTGGTTATAAAGTTTGATAAATGGGAAGATTGAAACTGTTCCTTGATACTTGATGTGAACTTATTCTGTTTTGTAATCAGTAAAACAAAAGTATTGGAATGACCTTTGTCGCGAAAAGGGGATTGTAGCCTATTTGGTTACAAAGTTTGATAAATGGGAACGTTGAAAGTGTCCCTTGATTTAAAACATGATGTGAACCTATTTGGATTTATATTCGGTAAAACGATAGTATTCGAATGACCCTTGTCGCAAAAATGAGATTTTAGCCTAATTGGTTACATGTTTGATAAATGGGAAGGTTGAAAGTGTTTCTTGATTTAAAATATAATATATGAACCTTTTTGGTTTTGTAATTGGTAAAACGAAAGTATCGGAATGACCCTTGTCGCGAAAATGAGATTTTAGCCTATATGGTTACATATTTGATAAATATGATTGAGCTTGTCCCTCGATGTCCCTTGAAAGTATTCGGTAAAATGAAAGTATTGAAATGTCCCTTGTCGCGAAAATGAGATTTTAGCCTATTTGGTTATAAAGTTTGATAAATGGGAAGATTGAAATTATCGGAATGACCCTTGTTGCGAAAATGAGATTTTAGCCTATATGGTTACATATTTGATAAATATGATGGTTGAGCTTGTCCCTCGATGTCTCGATGTCCCTTGAAAGTATTCGGTAAAGTGAAAGTATTGAAATGTCCCTTGTCGCGAAAATGAGATTTTAGCCTATTTGGTTATAAAGTTTGATAAATGGGAAGATTGAAAGTATCGGAATGACCTTTGTCGCGAAAATGAGATTTTAGCCTATATGGTTACATATTTGATAAATATGATGGTTGAGCTTGTCCCTCGATGTCTCGATGTCCCTTGAAAGTATTCGGTAAAATGAAAGTATTGAAATGTCCCTTGTCGCGAAAATGAGATTTTAGCCTATTTGGTTATAAAGTTTGATAAATGGGAAGATTGAAAGTATCGGAATGACCTTTGTCGCGAAAATGAGATTTTAGCCTATATGGTTACATATTTGATAAATATGATGGTTGAGCTTGTCCCTCGATGTCTCGATGTCCCTTGAAAGTATTCGGTAAAATGAAAGTATTGAAATGTCCTTTGTCGCGAAAATGAGATTTTAACCTATTTGGTTATAAAGTTTGATAAATGGGAAGATTGAAACTGTCCCTTGATACTTGATGTGAACTTATTTTGTTTTGTAATCAGTAAAACAAAAGTATTGGAATGACCTTTGTCGCGAAAAAGGGATTGTAGCCTATTTGGTTACAAAGTTTGATAAATGGGAACGTTGAAAGTGTCCCTTGATTTAAAACATGATGTGAACCTATTTGGATTTATATTCGGTAAAACGATAGTATCCCAATGACCCTTGTTGCAAAAATGAGATTTTAGCCTAATTGGTTACATGTTTGATAAATGGGAAGGTTGAAAGTGTTTCTTGATTTAAAATATAATATATGAACCTTTTTGGTTTTGTAATTAGTAAAACGAAAGTATCGGAATGACCCTTGTCGCGAAAATGAGATTTTAGCCTATATGGTTACATATTTGATAAATATGATGGTTGAGCTTGTCCCTCGATGTCCCTTGAAAGTATTCGGTAAAATGAAAGTATTGAAATGTCCCTTGTCGCGAAAATGAGATTTTAGCCTATTTGGTTATAAAGTTTGATAAATGGGAAGATTGAAAGTATCGGAATGACCCTTGTCGCGAAAATGAGATTTTAGCCTATATGGTTACATATTTGATAAATATGATGGTTGAGCTTGTCCCTCGATGTCTCGATGTCCCTTGAAAGTATTCGGTAAAATGAAAGTATTGAAATGTCCTTTGTCGCGAAAATGAGATTTTAGCCTATTTGGTTATAAAGTTTGATAAATGGGAAGATTGAAACTGTTCCTTGATACTTGATGTGAACTTATTCTGTTTTGTAATCAGTAAAACAAAAGTATTGGAATGACCTTTCTCGCGAAAAGGGGATTGTAGCCTATTTGGTTACAAAGTTTGATAAATGGGAACGTTGAAAGTGTCCCTTGATTTAAAACATGATGTGAACCTATTTGGATTTATATTCTGTAAAACGATAGTATTCGAATGACCCTTGTCGCAAAAATGAGATTTTAGCCTAATTGGTTACATGTTTGATAAATGGGAAGGTTGAAAGTGTTTCTTGATTTAAAACATGATATATGAACCTTTTTGGTTTTGTAATTGGTTAAACGAAAGTATCGGAATGACCCTTGTCGCGAAAATGAGATTTTAGCCTATATGGTTACATATTTGATAAATATGATGGTTGAGCTTGTCCCTCGATGTCTCGATGTCCCTTGAAAGTATTCGGTAAAATGAAAGTATTGAAATGTCCCTTGTCGCGAAAATGAGATTTTAGCCTATTTGGTTATAAAGTTTGATAAATGGGAAGATTGAAATTATCGGAATGACCCTTGTCGCGAAAATGAGATTTTAGCCTATATGGTTACATATTTGATAAATATGATGGTTGAGCTTGTCCCTCGATGTCTCGATGTCCCTTGAAAGTATTCGGTAAAGTGAAAGTATTGAAATGTCCCTTGTCGCGAAAATGAGATTTTAGCCTATTTGGTTATAAAGTTTGATAAATGGGAAGATTGAAAGTATCGGAATGACCTTTGTCGCGAAAATGAGATTTTAGCCTATATGGTTACATATTTGATAAATATGATGGTTGAGCTTGTCCCTCGATGTCTCGATGTCCCTTGAAAGTATTCGGTAAAATGAAAGTATTGAAATGTCCCTTGTCGCGAAAATGAGATTTTAGCCTATTTGGTTATAAAGTTTGATAAATGGGTAGATTGAAAGTATCGGAATGACCTTTGTCGCGAAAATGAGATTTTAGCCTATATGGTTACATATTTGATAAATATGATGGTTGAGCTTGTCCCTCGATGTCCCTTGAAAGTATTCGGTAAAATGAAAGTATTGAAATGTCCTTTGTCGCGAAAATGAGATTTTAACCTATTTGGTTATAAAGTTTGATAAATGGGAAGATTGAAACTGTCCCTTGATACTTGATGTGAACTTATTTTGTTTTGTAATCAGTAAAACAAAAGTATTGGAATGACCTTTGTCGCGAAAAAGGGATTGTAGCCTATTTGGTTACAAAGTTTGATAAATGGGAACGTTGAAAGTGTCCCTTGATTTAAAACATGATGTGAACCTATTTGGATTTATATTCGGTAAAACGATAGTATCCCAATGACCCTTGTTGCAAAAATGAGATTTTAGCCTAATTGGTTACATGTTTGATAAATGGGAAGGTTGAAAGTGTTTCTTGATTTAAAATATAATATATGAACCTTTTTGGTTTTGTAATTGGTAAAACAAAAGTATCGGAATGACCCTTGTCGCGAAAATGAGATTTTAGCCTATATGGTTACATATTTGATAAATATGATGGTTGGGCTTGTCCCTCGATGTCCCTTGAAAGTATTCGGTAAAATGAAAGTATTGAAATGTCCCTTGTCGCGAAAATGAGATTTTAGCCTATATGGTTACATATTTGATAAATATGATGGTTGAGCTTGTCCCTCGATGTCTCGATGTCCCTTGAAAGTATTCGGTAAAATGAAAGTATTGAAATGTCCCTTGTCGCGAAAATGAGATTTTAGCCTATTTGGTTATAAAGTTTGATAAATGGGAAGATTGAAATTATCGGAATGACCCTTGTCGCGAAAATGAGATTTTAGCCTATATGGTTACATATTTGATAAATATGATGGTTGAGCTTGTCCCTCGATGTCTCGATGTCCCTTGAAAGTATTCGGTAAAATGAAAGTATTGAAATGTCCTTTGTCGCGAAAATGAGATTTTAGCCTATTTGGTTATAAAGTTTGATAAATGGGAAGATTGAAACTGTTCCTTGATACTTGATGTGAACTTATTCTGTTTTGTAATCAGTAAAACAAAAGTATTGGAATGACCTTTCTCGCGAAAAGGGGATTGTAGCCTATTTGGTTACAAAGTTTGATAAATGGGAACGTTGAAAGTGTCCCTTGATTTAAAACATGATGTGAACCTATTTGGATTTATATTCTGTAAAACGATAGTATTCGAATGACCCTTGTCGCAAAAATGAGATTTTAGCCTAATTGGTTACATGTTTGATAAATGGGAAGGTTGAAAGTGTTTCTTGATTTAAAACATGATATATGAACCTTTTTGGTTTTGTAATTGGTTAAACGAAAGTATCGGAATGACCCTTGTCGCGAAAATGAGATTTTAGCCTATATGGTTACATATTTGATAAATATGATGGTTGAGCTTGTCCCTCGATGTCTCGATGTCCCTTGAAAGTATTCGGTAAAATGAAAGTATTGAAATGTCCCTTGTCGCGAAAATGAGATTTTAGCCTATTTGGTTATAAAGTTTGATAAATGGGAAGATTGAAATTATCGGAATGACCCTTGTCGCGAAAATGAGATTTTAGCCTATATGGTTACATATTTGATAAATATGATGGTTGAGCTTGTCCCTCGATGTCTCGATGTCCCTTGAAAGTATTCGGTAAAGTGAAAGTATTGAAATGTCCCTTGTCGCGAAAATGAGATTTTAGCCTATTTGGTTATAAAGTTTGATAAATGGGAAGATTGAAAGTATCGGAATGACCTTTGTCGCGAAAATGAGATTTTAGCCTATATGGTTACATATTTGATAAATATGATGGTTGAGCTTGTCCCTCGATGTCTCGATGTCCCTTGAAAGTATTCGGTAAAATGAAAGTATTGAAATGTCCCTTGTCGCGAAAATGAGATTTTAGCCTATTTGGTTATAAAGTTTGATAAATGGGAAGATTGAAAGTATCGGAATGACCTTTGTCGCGAAAATGAGATTTTAGCCTATATGGTTACATATTTGATAAATATGATGGTTGAGCTTGTCCCTCGATGTCCCTTGAAAGTATTCGGTAAAATGAAAGTATTGAAATGTCCTTTGTCGCGAAAATGAGATTTTAACCTATTTGGTTATAAAGTTTGATAAATGGGAAGATTGAAACTGTCCCTTGATACTTGATGTGAACTTATTTTGTTTTGTAATCAGTAAAACAAAAGTATTGGAATGACCTTTGTCGCGAAAAAGGGATTGTAGCCTATTTGGTTACAAAGTTTGATAAATGGGAACGTTGAAAGTGTCCCTTGATTTAAAACATGATGTGAACCTATTTGGATTTATATTCGGTAAAACGATAGTATCCCAATGACCCTTGTTGCAAAAATGAGATTTTAGCCTAATTGGTTACATGTTTGATAAATGGGAAGGTTGAAAGTGTTTCTTGATTTAAAACATGATATATGAACCTTTTTAGTTTTGTAATTGGTTAAACGAAAGTATCGGAATGACCCTTGTCGCGAAAATGAGATTTTAGCCTATATGGTTACATATTTGATAAATATGATGGTTGAGCTTGTCCCTCGATGTCTCGATGTCCCTTGAAAGTATTCGGTAAAGTGAAAGTATTGAAATGTCCCTTGTCGCGAAAATGAGATTTTAGCCTATTTGGTTATAAAGTTTGATAAATGGGAAGATTGAAAGTATCGGAATGACCTTTGTCGCGAAAATGAGATTTTAGCCTATATGGTTACATATTTGATAAATATGATGGTTGAGCTTGTCCCTCGATGTCTCGATGTCCCTTGAAAGTATTCGGTAAAATGAAAGTATTGAAATGTCCCTTGTCGCGAAAATGAGATTTTAGCCTATTTGGTTATAAAGTTTGATAAATAGGAAGATTGAAAGTATCGGAATGACCTTTGTCGCGAAAATGAGATTTTAGCCTATATGGTTACATATTTGATAAATATGATGGTTGAGCTTGTCCCTCGATGTCTCGATGTCCCTTGAAAGTATTCGGTAAAATGAAAGTATTGAAATGTCCTTTGTCGCGAAAATGAGATTTTAACCTATTTGGTTATAAAGTTTGATAAATGGGAAGATTGAAACTGTCCCTTGATACTTGATGTGAACTTATTTTGTTTTGTAATCAGTAAAACAAAAGTATTGGAATGACCTTTGTCGCGAAAAAGGGATTGTAGCCTATTTGGTTACAAAGTTTGATAAATGGGAACGTTGAAAGTGTCCCTTGATTTAAAACATGATGTGAACCTATTTGGATTTATATTCGGTAAAACGATAGTATCCCAATGACCCTTGTTGCAAAAATGAGATTTTAGCCTAATTGGTTACATGTTTGATAAATGGGAAGGTTGAAAGTGTTTCTTGATTTAAAATATAATATATGAACCTTTTTGGTTTTGTAATTGGTAAAACGAAAGTATCGGAATGACCCTTGTCGCGAAAATGAGATTTTAGCCTATATGGTTACATATTTGATAAATATGATGGTTGAGCTTGTCCCTCGATGTCCCTTGAAAGTATTCGGTAAAATGAAGGTATTGAAATGTCCCTTGTCGCGAAAATGAGATTTTAGCCTATTTGGTTATAAAGTTTGATAAATGGGAAGATTGAAAGTATCGGAATGACCCTTGTCGCGAAAATGAGATTTTAGCCTATATGGTTACATATTTGATAAATATGATGGTTGAGCTTGTCCCTCGATGTCTCGATGTCCCTTGAAAGTATTCGGTAAAATGAAAGTATTGAAATGTCCTTTGTCGCGAAAATGAGATTTTAGCCTATTTGGTTATAAAGTTTGATAAATGGGAAGATTGAAACTGTTCCTTGATACTTGATGTGAACTTATTCTGTTTTGTAATCAGTAAAACAAAAGTATTGGAATGACCTTTCTCGCGAAAAGGGGATTGTAGCCTATTTGGTTACAAAGTTTGATAAATGGGAACGTTGAAAGTGTCCCTTGATTTAAAACATGATGTGAACCTATTTGGATTTATATTCTGTAAAACGATAGTATTCGAATGACCCTTGTCGCAAAAATGAGATTTTAGCCTAATTGGTTACATGTTTGATAAATGGGAAGGTTGAAAGTGTTTCTTGATTTAAAACATGATATATGAACCTTTTTGGTTTTGTAATTGGTTAAACGAAAGTATCGGAATGACCCTTGTCGCGAAAATGAGATTTTAGCCTATATGGTTACATATTTGATAAATATGATGGTTGAGCTTGTCCCTCGATGTCTCGATGTCCCTTGAAAGTATTCGGTAAAATGAAAGTATTGAAATGTCCCTTGTCGCGAAAATGAGATTTTAGCCTATTTGGTTATAAAGTTTGATAAATGGGAAGATTGAAATTATCGGAATGACCCTTGTCGCGAAAATGAGATTTTAGCCTATATGGTTACATATTTGATAAATATGATGGTTGAGCTTGTCCCTCGATGTCTCGATGTCCCTTGAAAGTATTCGGTAAAGTGAAAGTATTGAAATGTCCCTTGTCGCGAAAATGAGATTTTAGCCTATTTGGTTATAAAGTTTGATAAATGGGAAGATTGAAAGTATCGGAATGACCTTTGTCGCGAAAATGAGATTTTAGCCTATATGGTTACATATTTGATAAATATGATGGTTGAGCTTGTCCCTCGATGTCTCGATGTCCCTTGAAAGTATTCGGTAAAATGAAAGTATTGAAATGTCCCTTGTCGCGAAAATGAGATTTTAGCCTATTTAGTTATAAAGTTTGATAAATGGGAAGATTGAAAGTATCGGAATGACCTTTGTCGCGAAAATGAGATTTTAGCCTATATGGTTACATATTTGATAAATATGATGGTTGAGCTTGTCCCTCGATGTCCCTTGAAAGTATTCGGTAAAATGAAAGTATTGAAATGTCCTTTGTCGCGAAAATGAGATTTTAACCTATTTGGTTATAAAGTTTGATAAATGGGAAGATTGAAACTGTCCCTTGATACTTGATGTGAACTTATTTTGTTTTGTAATCAGTAAAACAAAAGTATTGGAATGACCTTTGTCGCGAAAAAGGGATTGTAGCCTATTTGGTTACAAAGTTTGATAAATGGGAACGTTGAAAGTGTCCCTTGATTTAAAACATGATGTGAACCTATTTGGATTTATATTCGGTAAAACGATAGTATCCCAATGACCCTTGTTGCAAAAATGAGATTTTAGCCTAATTGGTTACATGTTTGATAAATGGGAAGGTTGAAAGTGTTTCTTGATTTAAAATATAATATATGAACCTTTTTGGTTTTGTAATTGGTAAAACGAAAGTATCGGAATGACCCTTGTCGCGAAAATGAGATTTTAGCCTATATGGTTACATATTTGATAAATATGATGGTTGAGCTTGTCCCTCGATGTCCCTTGAAAGTATTCGGTAAAATGAAAGTATTGAAATGTCCCTTGTCGCGAAAATGAGATTTTAGCCTATTTGGTGATAAAGTTTGATAAATGGGAAGATTGAAAGTATCGGAATGACCTTTGTCGCGAAAATGAGATTTTAGCCTATATGGTTACATATTTGATAAATATGATGGTTGAGCTTGTCCCTCGATGTCTCGATGTCCCTTGAAAGTATTCGGTAAAGTGATAGTATTGAAATGTCCCTTGTCGCGAAAATGAGATTTTAGCCTATTTGGTTATAATGTTTGATAAATGGGAAGATTGAAAGTATCGGAATGACCTTTGTCGCGAAAATGAGATTTTAGCCTATATGGTTACATATTTGATAAATATGATGGTTGAGCTTGTCCCTCGATGTCCCTTGAAAGTATTCGGTAAAATGAAAGTATTGAAATGTCCCTTGTCGCGAAAATGAGATTTTAGCCTATTTGGTTATAAAGTTTGATAAATGGGAAGATTGAAAGTATCGGAATGACCTTTGTCGCGAAAATGAGATTTTAGCCTATATGGTTACATATTTGATAAATATGATGGTTGAGCTTGTCCCTCGATGTCTCGATGTCCCTTGAAAGTATTCGGTAAAATGAAAGTATTGAAATGTCCTTTGTCGCGAAAATGAGATTTTAACCTATTTGGTTATAAAGTTTGATAAATGGGAAGATTGAAACTGTCCCTTGATACTTGATGTGAACTTATTGTGTTTTGTAATCAGTAAAACAAAAGTATTGGAATGACCTTTGTCGCGAAAAAGGGATTGTAGCCTATTTGGTTACAAAGTTTGATAAATGGGAACGTTGAAAGTGTCCCTTGATTTAAAACATGATGTGAACCTATTTGGATTTATATTCGGTAAAACGATAGTATCCCAATGACCCTTGTTGCAAAAATGAGATTTTAGCCTAATTGGTTACATGTTTGATAAATGGGAAGGTTGAAAGTGTTTCTTGATTTAAAATATAATATATGAACCTTTTTGGTTTTGTAATTGGTAAAACGAAAGTATCGGAATGACCCTTGTCGCGAAAATGAGATTTTAGCCTATATGGTTACATATTTGATAAATATGATGGTTGAGCTTGTCCCTCGATGTCCCTTGAAAGTATTCGGTAAAATGAAAGTATTGAAATGTCCCTTGTCGCGAAAATGAGATTTTAGCCTATTTGGTTATAAAGTTTGATAAATGGGAAGATTGAAAGTATCGGAATGACCCTTGTCGCGAAAATGAGATTTTAGCCTATATGGTTACATATTTGATAAATATGATGGTTGAGCTTGTCCCTCGATGTCTCGATGTCCCTTGAAAGTATTCGGTAAAATGAAAGTATTGAAATGTCCTTTGTCGCGAAAATGAGATTTTAGCCTATTTGGTTATAAAGTTTGATAAATGGGAAGATTGAAACTGTTCCTTGATACTTGATGTGAACTTATTCTGTTTTGTAATCAGTAAAACAAAAGTATTGGAATGACCTTTCTCGCGAAAAGGGGATTGTAGCCTATTTGGTTACAAAGTTTGATAAATGGGAACGTTGAAAGTGTCCCTTGATTTAAAACATGATGTGAACCTATTTGGATTTATATTCTGTAAAACGATAGTATTCGAATGACCCTTGTCGCAAAAATGAGATTTTAGCCTAATTGGTTACATGTTTGATAAATGGGAAGGTTGAAAGTGTTTCTTGATTTAAAACATGATATATGAACCTTTTTGGTTTTGTAATTGGTTAAACGAAAGTATCGGAATGACCCTTGTCGCGAAAATGAGATTTTAGCCTATATGGTTACATATTTGATAAATATGATGGTTGAGCTTGTCCCTCGATGTCTCGATGTCCCTTGAAAGTATTCGGTAAAATGAAAGTATTGAAATGTCCCTTGTCGCGAAAATGAGATTTTAGCCTATTTGGTTATAAAGTTTGATAAATGGGAAGATTGAAATTATTGGAATGACCTTTGTCGCGAAAATGAGATTTTAGCCTATATGGTTACATATTTGATAAATATGATGGTTGAGCTTGTCCCTCGATGTCTCGATGTCCCTTGAAAGTATTCGGTAAAATGAAAGTATTGAAATGTCCCTTGTCGCGAAAATGAGATTTTAGCCTATTTGGTGATAAAGTTTGATAAATGGGAAGATTGAAAGTATCGGAATGACCTTTGTCGCGAAAATGAGATTTTAGCCTATATGGTTACATATTTGATAAATATGATGGTTGAGCTTGTCCCTCGATGTCTCGATGTCCCTTGAAAGTATTCGGTAAAATGAAAGTATTGAAATGTCCCTTGTCGCGAAAATGAGATTTTAGCCTATTTAGTTATAAAGTTTGATAAATGGGAAGATTGAAAGTATCGGAATGACCTTTGTCGCGAAAATGAGATTTTAGCCTATATGGTTACATATTTGATAAATATGATGGTTGAGCTTGTCCCTCGATGTCCCTTGAAAGTATTCGGTAAAATGAAAGTATTGAAATGTCCTTTGTCGCGAAAATGAGATTTTAACCTATTTGGTTATAAAGTTTGATAAATGGGAAGATTGAAACTGTCCCTTGATACTTGATGTGAACTTATTTTGTTTTGTAATCAGTAAAACAAAAGTATTGGAATGACCTTTGTCGCGAAAAAGGGATTGTAGCCTATTTGGTTACAAAGTTTGATAAATGGGAACGTTGAAAGTGTCCCTTGATTTAAAACATGATGTGAACCTATTTGGATTTATATTCGGTAAAACGATAGTATCCCAATGACCCTTGTTGCAAAAATGAGATTTTAGCCTAATTGGTTACATGTTTGATAAATGGGAAGGTTGAAAGTGTTTCTTGATTTAAAATATAATATATGAACCTTTTTGGTTTTGTAATTGGTAAAACGAAAGTATCGGAATGACCCTTGTCGCGAAAATGAGATTTTAGCCTATATGGTTACATATTTGATAAATATGATGGTTGAGCTTGTCCCTCGATGTCCCTTGAAAGTATTCGGTAAAATGAAAGTATTGAAATGTCCCTTGTCGCGAAAATGAGATTTTAGCCTATTTGGTGATAAAGTTTGATAAATGGGAAGATTGAAAGTATCGGAATGACCTTTGTCGCGAAAATGAGATTTTAGCCTATATGGTTACATATTTGATAAATATGATGGTTGAGCTTGTCCCTCGATGTCTCGATGTCCCTTGAAAGTATTCGGTAAAGTGATAGTATTGAAATGTCCCTTGTCGCGAAAATGAGATTTTAGCCTATTTGGTTATAATGTTTGATAAATGGGAAGATTGAAAGTATCGGAATGACCTTTGTCGCGAAAATGAGATTTTAGCCTATATGGTTACATATTTGATAAATATGATGGTTGAGCTTGTCCCTCGATGTCCCTTGAAAGTATTCGGTAAAATGAAAGTATTGAAATGTCCCTTGTCGCGAAAATGAGATTTTAGCCTATTTGGTTATAAAGTTTGATAAATGGGAAGATTGAAAGTATCGGAATGACCTTTGTCGCGAAAATGAGATTTTAGCCTATATGGTTACATATTTGATAAATATGATGGTTGAGCTTGTCCCTCGATGTCTCGATGTCCCTTGAAAGTATTCGGTAAAATGAAAGTATTGAAATGTCCTTTGTCGCGAAAATGAGATTTTAACCTATTTGGTTATAAAGTTTGATAAATGGGAAGATTGAAACTGTCCCTTGATACTTGATGTGAACTTATTGTGTTTTGTAATCAGTAAAACAAAAGTATTGGAATGACCTTTGTCGCGAAAAAGGGATTGTAGCCTATTTGGTTACAAAGTTTGATAAATGGGAACGTTGAAAGTGTCCCTTGATTTAAAACATGATGTGAACCTATTTGGATTTATATTCGGTAAAACGATAGTATCCCAATGACCCTTGTTGCAAAAATGAGATTTTAGCCTAATTGGTTACATGTTTGATAAATGGGAAGGTTGAAAGTGTTTCTTGATTTAAAATATAATATATGAACCTTTTTGGTTTTGTAATTGGTAAAACGAAAGTATCGGAATGACCCTTGTCGCGAAAATGAGATTTTAGCCTATATGGTTACATATTTGATAAATATGATGGTTGAGCTTGTCCCTCGATGTCCCTTGAAAGTATTCGGTAAAATGAAAGTATTGAAATGTCCCTTGTCGCGAAAATGAGATTTTAGCCTATTTGGTTATAAAGTTTGATAAATGGGAAGATTGAAAGTATCGGAATGACCCTTGTCGCGAAAATGAGATTTTAGCCTATATGGTTACATATTTGATAAATATGATGGTTGAGCTTGTCCCTCGATGTCTCGATGTCCCTTGAAAGTATTCGGTAAAATGAAAGTATTGAAATGTCCTTTGTCGCGAAAATGAGATTTTAGCCTATTTGGTTATAAAGTTTGATAAATGGGAAGATTGAAACTGTTCCTTGATACTTGATGTGAACTTATTCTGTTTTGTAATCAGTAAAACAAAAGTATTGGAATGACCTTTCTCGCGAAAAGGGGATTGTAGCCTATTTGGTTACAAAGTTTGATAAATGGGAACGTTGAAAGTGTCCCTTGATTTAAAACATGATGTGAACCTATTTGGATTTATATTCTGTAAAACGATAGTATTCGAATGACCCTTGTCGCAAAAATGAGATTTTAGCCTAATTGGTTACATGTTTGATAAATGGGAAGGTTGAAAGTGTTTCTTGATTTAAAACATGATATATGAACCTTTTTGGTTTTGTAATTGGTTAAACGAAAGTATCGGAATGACCCTTGTCGCGAAAATGAGATTTTAGCCTATATGGTTACATATTTGATAAATATGATGGTTGAGCTTGTCCCTCGATGTCTCGATGTCCCTTGAAAGTATTCGGTAAAATGAAAGTATTGAAATGTCCCTTGTCGCGAAAATGAGATTTTAGCCTATTTGGTTATAAAGTTTGATAAATGGGAAGATTGAAAGTATCGGAATGACCTTTGTCGCGAAAATGAGATTTTAGCCTATATGGTTACATATTTGATAAATATGATGGTTGAGCTTGTCCCTCGATGTCTCGATGTCCCTTGAAAGTATTCGGTAAAATGAAAGTATTGAAATGTCCTTTGTCGCGAAAATGAGATTTTAACCTATTTGGTTATAAAGTTTGATAAATGGGAAGATTGAAACTGTCCCTTGATACTTGATGTGAACTTATTGTGTTTTGTAATCAGTAAAACAAAAGTATTGGAATGACCTTTGTCGCGAAAAAGGGATTGTAGCCTATTTGGTTACAAAGTTTGATAAATGGGAACGTTGAAAGTGTCCCTTGATTTAAAACATGATGTGAACCTATTTGGATTTATATTCGGTAAAACGATAGTATCCCAATGACCCTTGTTGCAAAAATGAGATTTTAGCCTAATTGGTTACATGTTTGATAAATGGGAAGGTTGAAAGTGTTTCTTGATTTAAAATATAATATATGAACCTTTTTGGTTTTGTAATTGGTAAAACGAAAGTATCGGAATGACCCTTGTCGCGAAAATGAGATTTTAGCCTATATGGTTACATATTTGATAAATATGATGGTTGAGCTTGTCCCTCGATGTCCCTTGAAAGTATTCGGTAAAATGAAAGTATTGAAATGTCCCTTGTCGCGAAAATGAGATTTTAGCCTATTTGGTTATAAAGTTTGATAAATGGGAAGATTGAAAGTATCGGAATGACCCTTGTCGCGAAAATGAGATTTTAGCCTATATGGTTACATATTTGATAAATATGATGGTTGAGCTTGTCCCTCGATGTCTCGATGTCCCTTGAAAGTATTCGGTAAAATGAAAGTATTGAAATGTCCTTTGTCGCGAAAATGAGATTTTAGCCTATTTGGTTATAAAGTTTGATAAATGGGAAGATTGAAACTGTTCCTTGATACTTGATGTGAACTTATTCTGTTTTGTAATCAGTAAAACAAAAGTATTGGAATGACCTTTCTCGCGAAAAGGGGATTGTAGCCTATTTGGTTACAAAGTTTGATAAATGGGAACGTTGAAAGTGTCCCTTGATTTAAAACATGATGTGAACCTATTTGGATTTATATTCTGTAAAACGATAGTATTCGAATGACCCTTGTCGCAAAAATGAGATTTTAGCCTAATTGGTTACATGTTTGATAAATGGGAAGGTTGAAAGTGTTTCTTGATTTAAAACATGATATATGAACCTTTTTGGTTTTGTAATTGGTTAAACGAAAGTATCGGAATGACCCTTGTCGCGAAAATGAGATTTTAGCCTATATGGTTACATATTTGATAAATATGATGGTTGAGCTTGTCCCTCGATGTCTCGATGTCCCTTGAAAGTATTCGGTAAAATGAAAGTATTGAAATGTCCCTTGTCGCGAAAATGAGATTTTAGCCTATTTGGTTATAAAGTTTGATAAATGGGAAGATTGAAATTATCGGAATGACCCTTGTCGCGAAAATGAGATTTTAGCCTATATGGTTACATATTTGATAAATATGATGGTTGAGCTTGTCCCTCGATGTCTCGATGTCCCTTGAAAGTATTCGGTAAAGTGAAAGTATTGAAATGTCCCTTGTCGCGAAAATGAGATTTTAGCCTATTTGGTTATAAAGTTTGATAAATGGGAAGATTGAAAGTATCGGAATGACCTTTGTCGCGAAAATGAGATTTTAGCCTATATGGTTACATATTTGATAAATATGATGGTTGAGCTTGTCCCTCGATGTCTCGATGTCCCTTGAAAGTATTCGGTAAAATGAAAGTATTGAAATGTCCCTTGTCGCGAAAATGAGATTTTAGCCTATTTGGTTATAAAGTTTGATAAATGGGAAGATTGAAAGTATCGGAATGACCTTTGTCGTGAAAATGAGATTTTAGCCTATATGGTTACATATTTGATAAATATGATGGTTGAGCTTGTCCCTCGATGTCCCTTGAAAGTATTCGGTAAAATGAAAGTATTGAAATGTCCTTTGTCGCGAAAATGAGATTTTAACCTATTTGGTTATAAAGTTTGATAAATGGGAAGATTGAAACTGTCCCTTGATACTTGATGTGAACTTATTTTGTTTTGTAATCAGTAAAACAAAAGTATTGGAATGACCTTTGTCGCGAAAAAGGGATTGTAGCCTATTTGGTTACAAAGTTTGATAAATGGGAACGTTGAAAGTGTCCCTTGATTTAAAACATGATGTGAACCTATTTGGATTTATATTCGGTAAAACGATAGTATCCCAATGACCCTTGTTGCAAAAATGAGATTTTAGCCTAATTGGTTACATGTTTGATAAATGGGAAGGTTGAAAGTGTTTCTTGATTTAAAATATAATATATGAACCTTTTTGGTTTTGTAATTGGTAAAACGAAAGTATCGGAATGACCCTTGTCGCGAAAATGAGATTTTAGCCTATATGGTTACATATTTGATAAATATGATGGTTAAGCTTGTCCCTCGATGTCCCTTGAAAGTATTCGGTAAAATGAAAGTATTGAAATGTCCCTTGTCGCGAAAATGAGATTTTAGCCTATTTGGTGATAAAGTTTGATAAATGGGAAGATTGAAAGTATCGGAATGACCTTTGTCGCGAAAATGAGATTTTAGCCTATATGGTTACATATTTGATAAATATGATGGTTGAGCTTGTCCCTCGATGTCTCGATGTCCCTTGAAAGTATTCGGTAAAGTGAAAGTATTGAAATGTCCCTTGTCGCGAAAATGAGATTTTAGCCTATTTGGTTATAATGTTTGATAAATGGGAAGATTGAAAGTATCGGAATGACCTTTGTCGCGAAAATGAGATTTTAGCCTATATGGTTACATATTTGATAAATATGATGGTTGAGCTTGTCCCTCGATGTCCCTTGAAAGTATTCGCTAAAATGAAAGTATTGAAATGTCCCTTGTCGCGAAAATGAGATTTTAGCCTATTTGGTTATAAAGTTTGATAAATGGGAAGATTGAAAGTATCGGAATGACCCTTGTCGCAAAAATGAGATTTTAGCCTATATGGTTACATATTTGATAAATATGATGGTTGAGCTTGTCCCTCGATGTCTCGATGTCCCTTGAAAGTATTCGGTAAAATGAAAGTATTGAAATGTCCTTTGTCGCGAAAATGAGATTTTAGCCTATTTGGTTATAAAGTTTGATAAATGGGAAGATTGAAACTGTTCCTTGATACTTGATGTGAACTTATTCTGTTTTGTAATCAGTAAAACAAAAGTATTGGAATGACCTTTCTCGCGAAAAGGGGATTGTAGCCTATTTGGTTACAAAGTTTGATAAATGGGAACGTTGAAAGTGTCCCTTGATTTAAAACATGATGTGAACCTATTTGGATTTATATTCGGTAAAACGATAGTATTCGAATGACCCTTGTCGCAAAAATGAGATTTTAGCCTAATTGGTTACAAGTTTGATAAATGGGAAGGTTGAAAGTGTTTCTTGATTTAAAACATGATATATGAACCTTTTTGGTTTTGTAATTGGTTAAACGAAAGTATCGGAATGACCCTTGTCGCGAAAATGAGATTTTAGCCTATATGGTTACATATTTGATAAATATGATGGTTGAGCTTGTCCCTCGATGTCTCGATGTCCCTTGAAAGTATTCGGTAAAATGAAAGTATTGAAATGTCCCTTGTCGCGAAAATGAGATTTTAGCCTATTTGGTTATAAAGTTTGATAAATGGGAAGATTGAAAGTATCGGAATGACCTTTGTCGCGAAAATGAGATTTTAGCCTATATGGTTACATATTTGATAAATATGATGGTTGAGCTTGTCCCTCGATGTCTCGATGTCCCTTGAAAGTATTCGGTAAAATGAAAGTATTGAAATGTCCCTTGTCGCGAAAATGAGATTTTAGCCTATTTGGTTATAAAGTTTGATAAATGGGAAGATTGAAAGTATCGGAATGACCTTTGTCGCGAAAATGAGATTTTAGCCTATATGGTTACATATTTGATAAATATGATGGTTGAGCTTGTCCCTCGATGTCTCGATGTCCCTTGAAAGTATTCGGTAAAATGAAAGTATTGAAATGTCCCTTGTCGCGAAAATGAGATTTTAGCCTATTTGGTTATAAAGTTTGATAAATGGGAAGATTGAAATTATTGGAATGACCTTTGTCGCGAAAATGAGATTTTAGCCTATATGGTTACATATTTGATAAATATGATGGTTGAGCTTGTCCCTCGATGTCTCGATGTCCCTTGAAAGTATTCGGTAAAATGAAAGTATTGAAATGTCCCTTGTCGCGAAAATGAGATTTTAGCCTATTTGGTGATAAAGTTTGATAAATGGGAAGATTGAAAGTATCGGAATGACCTTTGTCGCGAAAATGAGATTTTAGCCTATATGGTTACATATTTGATAAATATGATGGTTGAGCTTGTCCCTCGATGTCTCGATGTCCCTTGAAAGTATTCGGTAAAGTGAAAGTATTGAAATGTCCCTTGTCGCGAAAATGAGATTTTAGCCTATTTGGTTATAATGTTTGATAAATGGGAAGATTGAAAGTATCGGAATGACCTTTGTCGCGAAAATGAGATTTTAGCCTATATGGTTACATATTTGATAAATATGATGGTTGAGCTTGTCCCTCGATGTCTCGATGTCCCTTGAAAGTATTCGGTAAAATGAAAGTATTGAAATGTCCCTTGTCGCGAAAATGAGATTTTAGCCTATTTGGTTATAAAGTTTGATAAATGGGAAGATTGAAAGTATCGGAATGACCCTTGTCGCAAAAATGAGATTTTAGCCTATATGGTTACATATTTGATAAATATGATGGTTGAGCTTGTCCCTCGATGTCTCGATGTCCCTTGAAAGTATTCGGTAAAATGAAAGTATTGAAATGTCCTTTGTCGCGAAAATGAGATTTTAGCCTATTTGGTTATAAAGTTTGATAAATGGGAAGATTGAAACTGTTCCTTGATACTTGATGTGAACTTATTCTGTTTTGTAATCAGTAAAACAAAAGTATTGGAATGACCTTTCTCGCGAAAAGGGGATTGTAGCCTATTTGGTTACAAAGTTTGATAAATGGGAACGTTGAAAGTGTCCCTTGATTTAAAACATGATGTGAACCTATTTGGATTTATATTCGGTAAAACGATAGTATTCGAATGACCCTTGTCGCAAAAATGAGATTTTAGCCTAATTGGTTACATGTTTGATAAATGGGAAGGTTGAAAGTGTTTCTTGATTTAAAACATGATATATGAACCTTTTTGGTTTTGTAATTGGTTAAACGAAAGTATCGGAATGACCCTTGTCGCGAAAATGAGATTTTAGCCTATATGGTTACATATTTGATAAATATGATGGTTGAGCTTGTCCCTCGATGTCTCGATGTCCCTTGAAAGTATTCGGTAAAATGAAAGTATTGAAATGTCCCTTGTCGCGAAAATGAGATTTTAGCCTATTTGGTTATAAAGTTTGATAAATGGGAAGATTGAAAGTATCGGAATGACCTTTGTCGCGAAAATGAGATTTTAGCCTATATGGTTACATATTTGATAAATATGATGGTTGAGCTTGTCCCTCGATGTCTCGATGTCCCTTGAAAGTATTCGGTAAAATGAAAGTATTGAAATGTTCCTTGTCGCGAAAATGAGATTTTAGCCTATTTGGTTATAAAGTTTGATAAATGGGAAGATTGAAATTATTGGAATGACCTTTGTCGCGAAAATGAGATTTTAGCCTATATGGTTACATATTTGATAAATATGATGGTTGAGCTTGTCCCTCGATGTCTCGATGTCCCTTGAAAGTATTCGGTAAAATGAAAGTATTGAAATGTCCCTTGTCGCGAAAATGAGATTTTAGCCTATTTGGTGATAAAGTTTGATAAATGGGAAGATTGAAAGTATCGGAATGACCTTTGTCGCGAAAATGAGATTTTAGCCTATATGGTTACATATTTGATAAATATGATGGTTGAGCTTGTCCCTCGATGTCTCGATGTCCCTTGAAAGTATTCGGTAAAGTGAAAGTATTGAAATGTCCCTTGTCGCGAAAATGAGATTTTAGCCTATTTGGTTATAATGTTTGATAAATGGGAAGATTGAAAGTATCGGAATGACCTTTGTCGCGAAAATGAGATTTTAGCCTATATGGTTACATATTTGATAAATATGATGGTTGAGCTTGTCCCTCGATGTCTCGATGTCCCTTGAAAGTATTCGGTAAAATGAAAGTATTGAAATGTCCCTTGTCGCGAAAATGAGATTTTAGCCTATTTGGTTATAAAGTTTGATAAATGGGAAGATTGAAAGTATCGGAATGACCCTTGTCGCAAAAATGAGATTTTAGCCTATATGGTTACATATTTGATAAATATGATGGTTGAGCTTGTCCCTCGATGTCTCGATGTCCCTTGAAAGTATTCGGTAAAATGAAAGTATTGAAATGTCCTTTGTCGCGAAAATGAGATTTTAGCCTATTTGGTTATAAAGTTTGATAAATGGGAAGATTGAAACTGTTCCTTGATACTTGATGTGAACTTATTCTGTTTTGTAATCAGTAAAACAAAAGTATTGGAATGACCTTTCTCGCGAAAAGGGGATTGTAGCCTATTTGGTTACAAAGTTTGATAAATGGGAACGTTGAAAGTGTCCCTTGATTTAAAACATGATGTGAACCTATTTGGATTTATATTCGGTAAAACGATAGTATTCGAATGACCCTTGTCGCAAAAATGAGATTTTAGCCTAATTGGTTACATGTTTGATAAATGGGAAGGTTGAAAGTGTTTCTTGATTTAAAACATGATATATGAACCTTTTTGGTTTTGTAATTGGTTAAACGAAAGTATCGGAATGACCCTTGTCGCGAAAATGAGATTTTAGCCTATATGGTTACATATTTGATAAATATGATGGTTGAGCTTGTCCCTCGATGTCTCGATGTCCCTTGAAAGTATTCGGTAAAATGAAAGTATTGAAATGTCCCTTGTCGCGAAAATGAGATTTTAGCCTATTTGGTTATAAAGTTTGATAAATGGGAAGATTGAAAGTATCGGAATGACCTTTGTCGCGAAAATGAGATTTTAGCCTATATGGTTACATATTTGATAAATATGATGGTTGAGCTTGTCCCTCGATGTCTCGATGTCCCTTGAAAGTATTCGGTAAAATGAAAGTATTGAAATGTCCCTTGTCGCGAAAATGAGATTTTAGCCTATTTGGTTATAAAGTTTGATAAATGGGAAGATTGAAAGTATCGGAATGACCTTTGTCGCGAAAATGAGATTTTAGCCTATATGGTTACATATTTGATAAATATGATGGTTGAGCTTGTCCCTCGATGTCTCGATGTCCCTTGAAAGTATTCGGTAAAATGAAAGTATTGAAATGTCCCTTGTCGCGAAAATGAGATTTTAGCCTATTTGGTTATAAAGTTTGATAAATGGGAAGATTGAAATTATTGGAATGACCTTTGTCGCGAAAATGAGATTTTAGCCTATATGGTTACATATTTGATAAATATGATGGTTGAGCTTGTCCCTCGATGTCTCGATGTCCGTTGAAAGTATTCGGTAAAATGAAAGTATTGAAATGTCCCTTGTCGCGAAAATGAGATTTTAGCCTATTTGGTTATAAAGTTTGATAAATGGGAAGATTGAAAGTATCGGAATGACCCTTGTCGCGAAAATGAGATTTTAGCCTATATCGTTACATATTTGATAAATATGATGGTTGAGCTTGTCCCTCGATGTCTCGATGTCCCTTGAAAGTATTCGGTAAAATGAAAGTATTGAAATGTCCTTTGTCGCGAAAATGAGATTTTAGCCTATTTGGTTATAAAGTTTGATAAATGGGAAGATTGAAACTGTCCCTTGATACTTGATGTGAACTTATTTTGTTTTGTAATCAGTAAAACAAAAGTATTGGAATGACCTTTGTCGCGAAAAAGGGATTGTAGCCTATTTGGTTACAAAGTTTGATAAATGGGAACGTTGAAAGTGTCCCTTGATTTAAAACATGATGTGAACCTATTTGGATTTATATTCGGTAAAACGATAGTATCCCAATGACCCTTGTTGCAAAAATGAGATTTTAGCCTAATTGGTTACATGTTTGATAAATGGGAAGGTTGAAAGTGTTTCTTGATTTAAAATATAATATATGAACCTTTTTGGTTTTGTAATTGGTAAAACGAAAGAATCGGAATGACCCTTGTCGCGAAAATGAGATTTTAGCCTATATGGTTACATATTTGATAAATATGATGGTTGAGCTTGTCCCTCGATGTCTCGATGTCCCTTGAAAGTATTCGGTAAAATGAAAGTATTGAAATGTCCCTTGTCGCGAAAATGAGATTTTAGCCTATTTGGTGATAAAGTTTGATAAATGGGAAGATTGAAAGTATCGGAATGACCTTTGTCGCGAAAATGAGATTTTAGCCTATATGGTTACATATTTGATAAATATGATGGTTGAGCTTGTCCCTCGATGTCTCGATGTCCCTTGAAAGTATTCGGTAAAGTGAAAGTATTGAAATGTCCCTTGTCGCGAAAATGAGATTTTAGCCTATTTGGTTATAATGTTTGATAAATGGGAAGATTGAAAGTATCGGAATGACCTTTGTCGCGAAAATGAGATTTTAGCCTATATGGTTACATATTTGATAAATATGATGGTTGAGCTTGTCCCTCGATGTCTCGATGTCCCTTGAAAGTATTCGGTAAAATGAAAGTATTGAAATGTCCCTTGTCGCGAAAATGAGATTTTAGCCTATTTGGTGATAAAGTTTGATAAATGGGAAGATTGAAAGTATCGGAATGACCTTTGTCGCGAAAATGAGATTTTAGCCTATATGGTTACATATTTGATAAATATGATGGTTGAGCTTGTCCCTCGATGTCTCGATGTCTCGATGTCCCTTGAAAGTATTCGGTAAAGTGAAAGTATTGAAATGTCCCTTGTCGCGAAAATGAGATTTTAGCCTATTTGGTTATAATGTTTGATAAATGGGAAGATTGAAAGTATCGGAATGACCTTTGTCGCGAAAATGAGATTTTAGCCTATATGGTTACATATTTGATAAATATGATGGTTGAGCTTGTCCCTCGATGTCTCGATGTCCCTTGAAAGTATTCGGTAAAATGAAAGTATTGAAATGTCCCTTGTCGCGAAAATGAGATTTTAGCCTATTTGGTGATAAAGTTTGATAAATGGGAAGATTGAAAGTATCGGAATGACCTTTGTCGCGAAAATGAGATTTTAGCCTATATGGTTACATATTTGATAAATATGATGGTTGAGCTTGTCCCTCGATGTCTCGATGTCCCTTGAAAGTATTCGGTAAAGTGAAAGTATTGAAATGTCCCTTGTCGCGAAAATGAGATTTTAGCCTATTTGGTTATAATGTTTGATAAATGGGAAGATTGAAAGTATCGGAATGACCTTTGTCGCGAAAATGAGATTTTAGCCTATATGGTTACATATTTGATAAATATGATGGTTGAGCTTGTCCCTCGATGTCTCGATGTCCCTTGAAAGTATTCGGTAAAATGAAAGTATTGAAATGTCCCTTGTCGCGAAAATGAGATTTTAGCCTATTTGGTTATAAAGTTTGATAAATGGGAAGATTGAAAGTATTCGGTAAAATGAAAGTAATGGGCAAGACTTTATTTTCAGCATATTCGTTGGTTACTATTTCAAAAGTAATGGGCAAGACTTTATTTTCAGCATATTCGTTGGTTACTATTTCAAAAGTAATCGGTAAGATTTTTATTTTCAACATATTCGTCGGTTACTCTTTCAAAGGTAATCGGCATGATTTATTTTCAACACATTCTTCGGTTATTATTGCAAAAGTAATGAGCATGATCTATTTTCTGCACATTCGTCGGTTACTATTTCAAAAGTAATCGGCAAGATTTTTATTTTCAGCTTATTTGTAGGTTACTATTTTAAAAGTAATCGACAAGATTTTTATTTTCAACATATTCGTCGGTTCCTATTTCAAAAGTAATCGGCAAGATTTTTTTTTTTAGCATATTTGTCGGTTACTATTTTAAAAGTAATCGACAAGATTTTTATTTTCAACATATTCGTCGGTTCCTATTTCAAAAGTAATCGGCAAGATTTTTTTTTTTAGCATATTTGTCGGTTACTATTTTAAAAGTAATCGACAAGATTTTTATTTTCAACATATTCGTCGGTTACTATTTCAAAAGTAATCGGCAAGACTTTATTTTCAGCACATTCATCGGTTACTATTTCAAAAGTAATCGGCAAGACTTTATTTTCAGCACATTCGTCGGTTACTATTTCAAAAGTAATCGGCAAGATTTTTATTTTCAGCATGTTCGTCGGTTACTATTTCAAAAGTAATCGGCAAGATTTTTATTTTCAGCATATTTGTCGGTTACTATTTTAAAAGTAATCGGCAAGACTTTATTTTCAGCACATTCGTCGGTTACTATTTCAAAAGTAATCGGCAAGATTTTTATTTTCAACATATTCGTTGGTTACTATTTCAAAAGTAATCGGCAAGACTTTATTTTCAGCACATTCATTGGTTACGTTTTTAAAAGTAATCGGTAAGATTTTTATTTCCAACATATTCATCGCTTACTATTTCAAAAGTAATCAACATGATTTATTTTCAGCACATTCGTCGGTTACTATTTCAAAAGTAATCGGCAAGATTTTTATTTTTAGCATATTTGTCGGTTACTATTTTAAAATTAATCGACAAGATTTTTATTTTCAACATATTCGTCGCTTACTATTTCAAAAGTAATCGGCATGATTTATTTTCAGCACATTCGTCGGTTACTATTTCAAAAGTAATCGGCAAGATTTATTTTCAGCACATATTCGTCGGTTACTATTTCAAAAGTAATGGGCAAGACTTTTATTTTCAGCACATTCGTCGGTTACTATTTCAAAAGTAATCGGCATGATCTATTTTCTGCACATTCGTCGGTTACTATTTCAAAAGTAATCGGCAAGATTTTTATTTTCAGCATATTTGTCGGTTACTATTTTAAAAGTAATCGACAAGATTTTTATTTTCAACATATTCGTCGGTTCCTATTTCAAAAGTAATCGGCAAGACTTTATTTTCAGTACATTCGTTGGTTACTATTTTAAAAGTAATCGGTAAGATTTTTATTTTCAACATATTCGTCGCTTACTATTTCGAAAGTAATCGGCATGATTTATTTTCAGCACATTCATCGGTTACTATTTCAAAAGTAATCGGCAAGACTTTATTTTCAGCACATTCGTCGGTTACTATTTCAAAAGTAATCGGCAAGATTTTTATTTTCAGCATGTTCGTCGGTTACTATTTCAAAAGTAATCGGCAAGATTTTTATTTTCAGCATATTTGTCGGTTACTATTTTAAAAGTAATCGGCAAGACTTTATTTTCAGCACATTCGTCGGTTACTATTTCAAAAGTAATCGGCAAGATTTTTATTTTCAACATATTCGTTGGTTACTATTTCAAAAGTAATCGGCAAGACTTTATTTTCAGCACATTCATTGGTTACGTTTTTAAAAGTAATCGGTAAGATTTTTATTTCCAACATATTCATCGCTTACTATTTCAAAAGTAATCAACATGATTTATTTTCAGCACATTCGTCGGTTACTATTTCAAAAGTAATCGGCAAGATTTTTATTTTTAGCATATTTGTCGGTTACTATTTTAAAATTAATCGACAAGATTTTTATTTTCAACATATTCGTCGCTTACTATTTCAAAAGTAATCGGCATGATTTATTTTCAGCACATTCGTCGGTTACTATTTCAAAAGTAATCGGCAAGATTTATTTTCAGCACATATTCGTCGGTTACTATTTCAAAAGTAATGGGCAAGACTTTTATTTTCAGCACATTCGTCGGTTACTATTTCAAAAGTAATCGGCATGATCTATTTTCTGCACATTCGTCGGTTACTATTTCAAAAGTAATCGGCAAGATTTTTATTTTCAGCATATTTGTCGGTTACTATTTTAAAAGTAATCGACAAGATTTTTATTTTCAACATATTCGTCGGTTCCTATTTCAAAAGTAATCGGCAAGACTTTATTTTCAGTACATTCGTTGGTTACTATTTTAAAAGTAATCGGTAAGATTTTTATTTTCAACATATTCGTCGCTTACTATTTCGAAAGTAATCGGCATGATTTATTTTCAGCACATTCGTCGGTTACTATTTCAAAAGTAATCGGCAAGATTTTTATTTTCAACATATTTGTCGGTTACTATTTTAAAAGTAATCGACAAGATTTTTATTTTCAACATATTCGTCGGTTACTATTTCAAAAGTAATCGGCAAGACTTTATTTTCAGCACATTCATTGGTTACTTTTTTAAAAGTAATCGGTAAGATTTTTATTTCCAACATATTCATCGCTTACTATTTCAAAAGTAATCAGCATGATTTATTTTCAGCACATTCGTCGGTTACTATTTCAAAAGTAATCGACAAGATTTTTATTTTCAGCATATTGGTCGGTGACTATTTCAAAAGTAATCGGCAAGATTTTTATTTTCAGCATATTTGTCGGTTACTTTTTCAAAAGTAATCGGCAAGATTTTTATTTTTAGCATATTTGTCGGTTACTATTTTAAAAGTAATCGGCAAGATTTTTATTTTCAACATATTCGTCGGTTCCTATTTCAAAAGTAATCGGCAAGATTTTTAGTTTTAGCATATTTGTCGGTTACTATTTTAAAAGTAATCGAGAAGATTTTTATTTTCAACATATTCGTCGCTTACTATTTCAAAAGTAATCGGCATGATTTATTTTCAGCACATTCGTCGGTTACTATTTCAAAAGTAATCGGCAAGATTTATTTTCAGCACATATTCGTCGGTTACAATTTCAAAAGTAATGGGCAAGTCTTTTATTTTCAGCACATTTGACAGTTACTATTTCAATAGTAATCGGCATGATTTATTTTCAGCACATTCGTCGGTTACTATTTCAAAAATAATCGGCATGATTTATTTTCAACATATTCGTCGGTTACTATTTCAAAAGTAATCGGCATGATCTATTTTCTGCACATTCGTCGGTTACTATTTCAAAAGTAATCGGCAAGATTTTTATTTTTAGCATATTTGTCGGTTATTATTTTAAAAGTAATCGACAAGATTTTTATTTTCAACATATTCGTCGGTTCCTATTTCAAAAGTAATCGGCAAGATTTTTAGTTTTAGCATATTTGTCGGTTACTATTTTAAAAGTAATCGAGAATATTTTTATTTTCAACATATTCGTCGCTTACTATTTCAAAAGTAATCGACATGATTTATTTTCAGCACATTCGTGGGTTACTATTTCAAAAGTAATCGGCAAGATTTATTTTCAGCACATATTCGTCGGTTACTATTTCAAAAGTAATGGGCTAGACTTTTATTTTCAGCACATTTGTCGGTTACTATTTCAATAGTAATCGGCATGATTTATTTTCAGCACATTCGTCGGTTACTATTTCAAAAATAATCGGCATGATTTATTTTCAACACATTCGTCGGTTACTATTTCAAAAGTAATCGGCATGATCTATTTTCTGCACAATCATCGGTTACTATTTCAAAAGTAATCGGCAAGATTTTTATTTTCAGCATATTTGTCGGTTACTATTTTAAAAGTAATCGACAAGATTTATTTTCAGCACATATTCGTCGGTTACTATTTCAAAGGTAATCGGCATGATTTATTTTCAACACATTCGTCGGTTACAATTTCAAAAGTAATCGGCATGATCTATTTTCTGCACATTCGTCGGTTACTATTTCAAAAGTAATCGGCAAGATTTTTATTTTTAGCATATTTGTCGGTTACTATTTTAAAATTAATCGACAAGATTTTTATTTTCAACATATTCGTCAGTTCCTATTTCAAAAGTAATCGGCAAGTTTTTTATTTTTAGCATATTTGTCGGTTACTATTTTAAAAGTAATCGACAAGATTTTTATTTTCAACATATTCGTCGCTTACTATTTCAAAAGTAATCGGCATGATTTATTTTCAGCACATTCGTCGGTTACTATTTCAAAAGTAATCGGCAAGATTTATTTTCAGCACATATTCGTCGGTTACTATTTCAAAAGTAATGGGCAAGACTTTTATTTTCAGCACATTCGTCGGTTTCTATTTCAAAAGTAATCGGCATGATTTATTTTCAACACATTCGTCGGTTACTATTTCAAAAGTAATCGGCATGATCTATTTTCTGCACATTCGTCGGTTACTATTTCAAAAGTAATCGGCAAGATTTTTATTTTCAGCATATTTGTCGGTTACTATTTTAAAAGTAATCGACAAGATTTTTATTTTCAACATATTCGTTGGTTCCTATTTCAAAAGTAATCGGCAAGACTTTATTTTCAGTACATTCGTTGGTTACTATTTTAAAAGTAATCGGTAAGATTTTTATTTTCAACATATTCGTCGCTTACTATTTCGAAAGTAATCGGCATGATTTATTTTCAGCACATTCGTCGGTTACTATTTCAAAAGTAATCGGCAAGATTTTTATTTTCAAGGTTACTATTTTAAAAGTAATCGACAAGATTTTTATTTTCAATATATTCGTCGGTTACTATTTCAAAAGTAATCGGCAAGACCTTATTTTCAGCACATTCATTGGTTACTTTTTTAAAAGTAATCGGTAAGATTTTTATTTCCAACATATTCATCGCTTACTATTTCAAAAGTAATCAGCATGATTTATTTTCAGCACATTCGTCGGTTACTATTTCAAAAGTAATCGACAAGATTTTTATTTTCAGCATATTGGTCGGTGACTATTTCAAATGTAATCGGCAAGATTTTTATTTTCAGCATATTTGTCTGTTACTTTTTCAAAAGTAATCGGCAAGATTTTTATTTTTAGCATATTTGTCGGTTACTATTTTAAAAGTAATCGGCAAGATTTTTATTTTCAACATATTCGTCGGTTCCTATTTCAAAAGTAATCGGAAAGATTTTTAGTTTTAGCATATTTGTCGGTTACTATTTTAAAAGTAATCGAAAAGATTTTTATTTTCAACATATTCGTCGCTTACTATTTCAAAAGTAATCGGCATGATTTATTTTCAGCACATTCGTCGGTTACTGTTTCAAAAGTAATCGGCAAGATTTATTTTCAGCACATATTCCTCGGTTACTATTTCAAAAGTAATGGGCAAGTCTTTTATTTTCAGCACATTTGTCGGTTACTATTTCAATAGTAATCGGCATGATTTATTTTCAGCACATTCGTCGGTTACTATTTCAAAAATAATCGGCATGATTTATTTTCAACACATTCGTCGGTTACTATTTCAAAAGTAATCGGCATGATCTATTTTCTGCACAATCGTCGGTTACTATTTCAAAAGTAATCGGCAAGATTTTTATTTTCAGCATATTTGTCGGTTACTATTTTAAAAGTAATCGACAAGATTTATTTTCAGCACATATTCGTCGGTTACTATTTCAAAGGTAATCGGCATGATTTATTTTCAACACATTCGTCGGTTACAATTTCAAAAGTAATCGGCATGATCTATTTTCTGCACATTCGTTGGTTACTATTTCAAAAGTAATCGGCAAGATTTTTATTTTTAGCATATTTGTCGGTTACTATTTTAAAATTAATCGACAAGATTTTTATTTTCAACATATTCGTCAGTTCCTATTTCAAAAGTAATCGGCAAGTTTTTTATTTTTAGCATATTTGTCGGTTACTATTTTAAAAGTAATCGACAAGATTTTTATTTTCAACATATTCGTCGCTTACTATTTCAAAAGTAATCGGCATGATTTATTTTCAGCACATTCGTCGGTTACTATTTCAAAAGTAATCGGCAAGATTTATTTTCAGCACATATTCGTCGGTTACTATTTCAAAAGTAATCGACAAGATTTTTATTTTCAGCATATTGGTCGGTGACTATTTCAAAAGTAATCGGCAAGATTTTTATTTTCAGCATATTTGTCTGTTACTTTTTCAAAAGTAATCGGCAAGATTTTTATTTTTAGCATATTTGTCGGTTACTATTTTAAAAGTAATCGGCAAGATTTTTATTTTCAACATATTCGTCGGTTCCTATTTCAAAAGTAATCGGCAAGATTTTTAGTTTTAGCATATTTGTCGGTTACTATTTTAAAAGTAATCGAGAAGATTTTTATTTTCAACATATTCGTCGCTTACTATTTCAAAAGTAATCGACATGATTTATTTTCAGCACATTCGTCGGTTACTATTTCAAAAGTATTCGGCAAGATTTATTTTCAGCACATATTCGTCGGTTACTATTTCAAAAGTAATAGGCAAGACTTTTATTTTCAGCACATTTGTCGGTTACTATTTCAATAGTAATCGGCATGATTTATTTTCAGCACATTCGTCGGTTACTATTTCAAAAATAATCGGCATGATTTATTTTCAACACATTCGTCGGTTACTATTTCAAAAGTAATCGGCATGATCTATTTTCTGCACAATAGTCGGTTACTATTTCAAAAGTAATCGGCAAGATTTTTATTTTCAGCATATTTGTCGGTTACTATTTTAAAAGTAATCGACAAGATTTATTTTCTGCACATATTCGTCGGTTACTATTTCAAAGGTAATCGGCATGATTTATTTTCAACACATTCGTCGGTTACAATTTCAAAAGTAATCGGCATGATCTATTTTCTGCACATTCGTCTGTTACTATTTCAAAAGTAATCGGCAAGATTTTTATTTTCAGCATATTTGTCGGTTACTATTTTAAAAGTAATCGACAAGATTTTTATTTTCAACATATTCGTTGGTTCCTATTTCAAAAGTAATCGGCAAGACTTTATTTTCAGTACATTCGTTGGTTACTATTTTAAAAGTAATCGGTAAGATTTTTATTTTCAACATATTCGTCGCTTACTATTTCGAAAGTAATCGGCATGATTTATTTTCAGCACATTCGTCGGTTACTATTTCAAAAGTAATCGGCAAGATTTTTATTTTCAAGGTTACTATTTTAAAAGTAATCGACAAGATTTTTATTTTCAATATATTCGTCGGTTACTATTTCAAAAGTAATCGGCAAGACCTTATTTTCAGCACATTCATTGGTTACTTTTTTAAAAGTAATCGGTAAGATTTTTATTTCCAACATATTCATCGCTTACTATTTCAAAAGTAATCAGCATGATTTATTTTCAGCACATTCGTCGGTTACTATTTCAAAAGTAATCGACAAGATTTTTATTTTCAGCATATTGGTCGGTGACTATTTCAAAAGTAATCGGCAAGATTTTTATGTTCAGCATATTTGTCTGTTACTTTTTCAAAAGTAATCGGCAAGATTTTTATTTTTAGCATATTTGTCAGTTACTATTTTAAAAGTAATCGGCAAGATTTTTATTTTCAACATATTCGTCGGTTCCTATTTCAAAAGTAATCGGCAAGATTTTTAGTTTTAGCATATTTGTCGGTTACTATTTTAAAAGTAATCGAGAAGATTTTTATTTTCAACATATTCGTCGCTTACTATTTCAAAAGTAATCGGCATGATTTATTTTCAGCACATTCGTCGGTTACTATTTCAAAAGTAATCGGCAAGATTTATTTTCAGCACATATTCGTCGGTTACTATTTCAAAAGTAATGGGCAAGTCTTTTATTTTCAGCACATTTGTCGGTTACTATTTCAATAGTAATCGGCATGATTTATTTTCAGCACATTCGTCGGTTACTATTTCAAAAATAATCGGCATGATTTATTTTCAACACATTCGTCGGTTACTATTTCAAAAGTAATCGGCATGATCTATTTTCTGCACAATCGTCGGTTACTATTTCAAAAGTAATCGGCAAGATTTTTATTTTCAGCATATTTGTCGGTTACTATTTTAAAAGTAATCGACAAGATTTATTTTCAGCACATATTCGTCGGTTACTATTTCAAAGGTAATCGGCATGATTTATTTTCAACACATTCGTCGGTTACAATTTCAAAAGTAATCGGCATGATCTATTTTCTGCACATTCGTTGGTTACTATTTCAAAAGTAATCGGCAAGATTTTTATTTTTAGCATATTTGTCGGTTACTATTTTAAAATTAATCGACAAGATTTTTATTTTCAACATATTCGTCAGTTCCTATTTCAAAAGTAATCGGCAAGTTTTTTATTTTTAGCATATTTGTCGGTTACTATTTTAAAAGTAATCGAGAAGATTTTTATTTTCAACATATTCGTCGCTTACTATTTCAAAAGTAATCGGCATGATTTATTTTCAGCACATTCGTCGGTTACTATTTCAAAAGTAATCGGCAAGATTTATTTTCAGCACATATTCGTCGGTAACTATTTCAAAAGTAATGGGCAAGACTTTTATTTTCAGCACATTCGTCGGTTTCTATTTCAAAAGTAATCGGCATGATTTATTTTCAACACATTCGTCGGTTACTATTTCAAAAGAAATCGGCATGATCTATTTTCTGCACATTCGTCGGTTACTATTTCAAAAGTAATCGGCAAGATTTTTATTTTCAGCATATTTGTCGGTTACTATTTTAAAAGTAATCGACAAGATTTTTATTTTCAACATATTCGTCGGTTCCTATTTCAAAAGTAATCGGCAAGACTTTATTTTCAGTACATTCGTTGGTTACTATTTTAAAAGTAATCGGTAAGATTTTTATTTTCAACATATTCGTCGCTTACTATTTCGAAAGTAATCGGCATGATTTATTTTCAGCACATTCGTCGGTTACTATTTCAAAAGTAATCGGCAAGATTTTTATTTTCAACATATTTGTCGGTTACTATTTTAAAAGTAATCGACAAGATTTTTATTTTCAACATATTCGTCGGTTACTATTTCAAAAGTAATCGGCAAGACTTTATTTTCAGCACATTCATTGGTTACTTTTTTAAAAGTAATCGGTAAGATTTTTATTTCCAACATATTCATCGCTTACTATTTCAAAAGTAATCAGCATGATTTATTTTCAGCACATTCGTCGGTTACTATTTCAAAAGTAATCGACAAGATTTTTATTTTCAGCATATTGGTCGGTGACTATTTCAAAAGTAATCGGCAAGATTTTTATTTTCAGCATATTTGTCGGTTACTTTTTCAAAAGTAATCGGCAAGATTTTTATTTTTAGCATATTTGTCGGTTACTATTTTAAAAGTAATCGGCAAGATTTTTATTTTCAACATATTCGTCGGTTCCTATTTCAAAAGTAATCGGCAAGATTTTTAGTTTTAGCATATTTGTCAGTTACTATTTTAAAAGTAATCGAGAAGATTTTTATTTTCAACATATTCGTCGCTTACTATTTCAAAAGTAATCGGCATGATTTATTTTCAGCACATTCGTCGGTTACTATTTCAAAAGTAATCGGCAAGATTTATTTTCTGCACATATTCGTCGGTTACTATTTCAAAAGTAATGGGCAAGTCTTTTATTTTCAGCACATTTGACAGTTACTATTTCAATAGTAATCGGCATGATTTATTTTCAGCACATTCGTCGGTTACTATTTCAAAAATAATCGGCATGATTTATTTTCAACACATTCGTCGGTTACTATTTCAAAAGTAATCGGCATGATCTATTTTCTGCACATTCGTCGGTTACTATTTCAAAAGTAATCGCAAGATTTTTATTTTTAGCATATTTGTGGGTTATTATTTTAAAAGTAATCGACAAGATTTTTATTTTCAACATATTCGTCGGTTCCTATTTCAAAAGTAATCGGCAAGATTTTTAGTTTTAGCATATTTGTCGGTTACTATTTTAAAAGTAATCGAGAAGATTTTTATTTTCAACATATTCGTCGCTTACTATTTCAAAAGTAATCGGCATGATTTATTTTCAGCACATTCGTCGGTTACTATTTCAAAAGTAATCGGCAAGATTTATTTTCAGCACATATTCGTCGGTTACTATTTCAAAAGTAATGGGCAAGACTTTTATTTTCAGCACATTTGTCGGTTACTATTTCAATAGTAATCGGCATGATTTATTTTCAGCACATTCGTCGGTTACTATTTCAAAAATAATCGGCATGATTTATTTTCAACACATTCGTCGGTTACTATTTCAAAAGTAATCGGCATGATCTATTTTCTGCACAATCGTCGGTTACTATTTCAAAAGTAATCGGCAAGATTTTTATTTTCAGCATATTTGTCGGTTACTATTTTAAAAGTAATCGACAAGATTTATTTTCAGCACATATTCGTCGGTTACTATTTCAAAGGTAATCGGCATGATTTATTTTCAACACATTCGTCGGTTACAATTTCAAAAGTAATCGGCATGATCTATTTTCTACACATTCGTCAGTTACTATTTCAAAAGTAATCGGCAAGATTTTTATTTTTAGCATATTTGTCGGTTACTATTTTAAAATTAATCGACAAGATTTTTATTTTCAACATATTTGTCAGTTCCTATTTCAAAAGTAATCGGCAAGTTTTTTATTTTTAGCATATTTGTCGGTTACTATTTTAAAAGTAATCGACAAGATTTTTATTTTCAACATATTCGTCGCTTACTATTTCAAAAGTAATCGGCATGATTTATTTTCAGCACATTCGTCGGTTACTATTTCAAAAGTAATCGGCAAGATTTATTTTCAGCACATATTCGTCGGTTACTATTTCAAAAGTAATGGGCAAGACTTTTATTTTCAGCACATTCGTCGGTTTCTATTTCAAAAGTAATCGGCATGATCTATTTTCTGCACATTCGTCGGTTACTATTTCAAAAGTAATCGGCAAGATTTTTATTTTCAGCATATTTGTCGGTTACTATTTTAAAAGTAATCGACAAGATTTTTATTTTCAACATATTCGTCGGTTCCTATTTCAAAAGTAATCGGCAAGACTTTATTTTCAGTACATTCGTTGGTTACTATTTTAAAAGTAATCGGTAAGATTTTTATTTTCAACATATTCGTCGCTTACTATTTCGAAAGTAATCGGCATGATTTATTTTCAACATATTCGTCGGTTAATATTTCAAAAGTAATCGGCAAGATTTTTATTTTCAACATATTTGTCGGTTACTATTTTAAAAGTAATCGACAAGATTTTTATTTTCAACATATTCGTCGGTTACTATTTCAAAAGTAATCGGCAAGACTTTATTTTCAGCACATTCATTGGTTACTTTTTTAAAAGTAATCGATAAGATTTTTATTTCCAACATATTCATCGCTTACTATTTCAAAAGTAATCAGCATGATTTATTTTCAGCACATTCGTCGGTTACTATTTCAAAAGTAATCGACAAGATTTTTATTTTCAGCATATTGGTCGGTGACTATTTCAAAAGTAATCGGCAAGATTTTTATTTTCAGCATATTTGTCGGTTACTTTTTCAAAAGTAATCGGCAAGATTTTTATTTTTAGCATATTTGTCGGTTACTATTTTAAAAGTAATCGGCAAGATTTTTATTTTCAACATATTCGTCGGTTCCTATTTCAAAAGTAATCGGCAAGATTTTTAGTTTTAGCATATTTGTCGGTTACTATTTTAAAAGTAATCGAGAAGATTTTTATTTTCAACATATTCGTCGCTTACTATTTCAAAAGTAATCGGCATGATTTATTTTCAGCACATTCGTCGGTTACTATTTCAAAAGTAATCGGCAAGATTTATTTTCTGCACATATTCGTCGGTTACTATTTCAAAAGTAATGGGCAAGTCTTTTATTTTCAGCACATTTGACAGTTACTATTTCAATAGTAATCGGCATGATTTATTTTCAGCACATTCGTCGGTTACTATTTCAAAAATAATCGGCATGATTTATTTTCAACACATTCGTCGGTTACTATTTCAAAAGTAATCGGCATGATCTATTTTCTGCACATTCGTCGGTTACTATTTCAAAAGTAATCGGCAAGATTTTTATTTTTAGCATATTTGTCGGTTATTATTTTAAAAGTAATCGACAAGATTTTTATTTTCAACATATTCGTCGGTTCCTATTTCAAAAGTAATCGGCAAGATTTTTAGTTTTAGCATATTTGTCGGTTACTATTTTAAAAGTAATCGAGAAGATTTTTATTTTCAACATATTCGTCGCTTACTATTTCAAAAGTAATCGGCAAGATTTATTTTCAGCACATATTCGTCGGTTACTATTTCAAAAGTAATGGGCAAGACTTTTATTTTCAGCACATTAGTCGGTTACTATTTCAATAGTAATCGGCATGATTTATTTTCAGCACATTCGTCGGTTACTATTTCAAAAATAATCGGCATGATTTATTTTCAACACATTCGTCGGTTACTATTTCAAAAGTAATCGGCATGATCTATTTTCTGCACAATCGTCGGTTACTATTTCAAAAGTAATCGGCAAGATTTTTATTTTCAGCATATTTGTCGGTTACTATTTTAAAAGTAATCGACAAGATTTATTTTCAGCACATATTCCTCGGTTACTATTTTAAAAGTAATCGACAAGATTTATTTTCAGCACATATTCGTCGGCTACTATTTCATAGGTAATCGGCATGATTTATTTTCAACACATTCGTCGGTTACAATTTCAAAAGTAATCGGCATGATCTATTTTCTGCACATTTGTGAGTTACTATTTCAAAAGTAATCGGCAAGATTTTTATTTTTAGCATATTTGTCGGTTACTATTTTAAAAGTAATCGGCAAGATTTTTATTTTCAACATATTCGTCGGTTCCTATTTCAAAAGTAATCGGCAAGATTTTTAGTTTTAGCATATTTGTCAGTTACTATTTTAAAAGTAATCGAGAAGATTTTTATTTTCAACATATTCGTCGCTTACTATTTCAAAAGTAATCGGCATGATTTATTTTCAGCACATTCGTCGGTTACTATTTCAAAAGTAATCGGCAAGATTTATTTTCTGCACATATTCGTCGGTTACTATTTCAAAAGTAATGGGCAAGACTTTTATTTTCAGCACATTAGTCGGTTACTATTTCAATAGTAATCGGCATGATTTATTTTCAGCACATTCGTCGGTTACTATTTCAAAAATAATCGGCATGATTTATTTTCAACACATTCGTCGGTTACTATTTCAAAAGTAATCGGCATGATCTATTTTCTGCACAATCGTCGGTTACTATTTCAAAAGTAATCGGCAAGATTTTTATTTTCAGCATATTTGTCGGTTACTATTTTAAAAGTAATCGACAAGATTTATTTTCAGCACATATTCCTCGGTTACTATTTTAAAAGTAATCGACAAGATTTATTTTCAGCACATATTCGTCGGCTACTATTTCATAGGTAATCGGCATGATTTATTTTCAACACATTCGTCGGTTACAATTTCAAAAGTAATCGGCATGATCTATTTTCTGCACATTTGTGAGTTACTATTTCAAAAGTAATCGGCAAGATTTTTATTTTTAGCATATTTGTCGGTTACTATTTTAAAAGTAATCGGCAAGATTTTTATTTTCAACATATTCGTCGGTTCCTATTTCAAAAGTAATCGGCAAGATTTTTAGTTTTAGCATATTTGTCAGTTACTATTTTAAAAGTAATCGAGAAGATTTTTATTTTCAACATATTCGTCGCTTACTATTTCAAAAGTAATCGGCATGATTTATTTTCAGCACATTCGTCGGTTACTATTTCAAAAGTAATCGGCAAGATTTATTTTCTGCACATATTCGTCGGTTACTATTTCAAAAGTAATGGGCAAGTCTTTTATTTTCAGCACATTTGACAGTTACTATTTCAATAGTAATCGGCATGATTTATTTTCAGCACATTCGTCGGTTACTATTTCAAAAATAATCGGCATGATTTATTTTCAACACATTCGTCGGTTACTATTTCAAAAGTAATCGGCATGATCTATTTTCTGCACATTCGTCGGTTACTATTTCAAAAGTAATCGCAGGATTTTTATTTTTAGCATATTTGTGGGTTATTATTTTAAAAGTAATCGACAAGATTTTTATTTTCAACATATTCGTCGGTTCCTATTTCAAAAGTAATCGGCAAGATTTTTAGTTTTAGCATATTTGTCGGTTACTATTTTAAAAGTAATCGAGAAGATTTTTATTTTCAACATATTCGTCGCTTACTATTTCAAAAGTAATCGGCATGATTTATTTTCAGCACATTCGTCGGTTACTATTTCAAAAGTAATCGGCAAGATTTATTTTCAGCACATATTCGTCGGTTACTATTTCAAAAGTAATGGGCAAGACTTTTATTTTCAGCACATTTGTCGGTTACTATTTCAATAGTAATCGGCATGATTTATTTTCAGCACATTCGTCGGTTACTATTTCAAAAATAATCGGCATGATTTATTTTCAACACATTCGTCGGTTACTATTTCAAAAGTAATCGGCATGATCTATTTTCTGAACAATCGTCGGTTACTATTTCAAAAGTAATCGGCAAGATTTTTATTTTCAGCATATTTGTCGGTTACTATTTTAAAAGTAATCGACAAGATTTATTTTCAGCACATATTCGTCGGTTACTATTTCAAAGGTAATCGGCATGATTTATTTTCAACACATTCGTCGGTTACAATTTCAAAAGTAATCGGCATGATCTATTTTCTACACATTCGTCAGTTACTATTTCAAAAGTAATCGGCAAGATTTTTATTTTTAGCATATTTGTCGGTTACTATTTTAAAATTAATCGACAAGATTTTTATTTTCAACATATTTGTCAGTTCCTATTTCAAAAGTAATCGGCAAGTTTTTTATTTTTAGCATATTTGTCGGTTACTATTTTAAAAGTAATCGACAAGATTTTTATTTTCAACATATTCGTCGCTTACTATTTCAAAAGTAATCGGCATGATTTATTTTCAGCACATTCGTCGGTTACTATTTCAAAAGTAATCGGCAAGATTTATTTTCAGCACATATTCGTCGGTTACTATTTCAAAAGTAATGGGCAAGACTTTTATTTTCAGCACATTCGTCGGTTTCTATTTCAAAAGTAATCGGCATGATCTATTTTCTGCACATTCGTCGGTTACTATTTCAAAAGTAATCGGCAAGATTTTTATTTTCAGCATATTTGTCGGTTACTATTTTAAAAGTAATCGACAAGATTTTTATTTTCAACATATTCGTCGGTTCCTATTTCAAAAGTAATCGGCAAGACTTTATTTTCAGTACATTCGTTGGTTACTATTTTAAAAGTAATCGGTAAGATTTTTATTTTCAACATATTCGTCGCTTACTATTTCGAAAGTAATCGGCATGATTTATTTTCAACATATTCGTCGGTTAATATTTCAAAAGTAATCGGCAAGATTTTTATTTTCAACATATTTGTCGGTTACTATTTTAAAAGTAATCGACAAGATTTTTATTTTCAACATATTCGTCGGTTACTATTTCAAAAGTAATCGGCAAGACTTTATTTTCAGCACATTCATTGGTTACTTTTTTAAAAGTAATCGATAAGATTTTTATTTCCAACATATTCATCGCTTACTATTTCAAAAGTAATCAGCATGATTTATTTTCAGCACATTCGTCGGTTACTATTTCAAAAGTAATCGACAAGATTTTTATTTTCAGCATATTGGTCGGTGACTATTTCAAAAGTAATCGGCAAGATTTTTATTTTCAGCATATTTGTCGGTTACTTTTTCAAAAGTAATCTGCAAGATTTTTATTTTTAGCATATTTGTCGGTTACTATTTTAAAAGTAATCGGCAAGATTTTTATTTTCAACATATTCGTCGGTTCCTATTTCAAAAGTAATCGGCAAGATTTTTAGTTTTAGCATATTTGTCGGTTACTATTTTAAAAGTAATCGAGAAGATTTTTATTTTCAACATATTCGTCGCTTACTATTTCAAAAGTAATCGGCATGATTTATTTTCAGCACATTCGTCGGTTACTATTTCAAAAGTAATCGGCAAGATTTATTTTCTGCACATATTCGTCGGTTACTATTTCAAAAGTAATGGGCAAGTCTTTTATTTTCAGCACATTTGACAGTTACTATTTCAATAGTAATCGGCATGATTTATTTTCAGCACATTCGTCGGTTACTATTTCAAAAATAATCGGCATGATTTATTTTCAACACATTCGTCGGTTACTATTTCAAAAGTAATCGGCATGATCTATTTTCTGCACATTCGTCGGTTACTATTTCAAAAGTAATCGGCAAGATTTTTATTTTTAGCATATTTGTCGGTTATTATTTTAAAAGTAATCGACAAGATTTTTATTTTCAACATATTCGTCGGTTCCTATTTCAAAAGTAATCGGCAAGATTTTTAGTTTTAGCATATTTGTCGGTTACTATTTTAAAAGTAATCGAGAAGATTTTTATTTTCAACATATTCGTCGCTTACTATTTCAAAAGTAATCGGCATGATTTATTTTCAGCACATTCGTCGGTTACTATTTCAAAAGTAATCGGCAAGATTTATTTTCAGCACATATTCGTCGGTTACTATTTCAAAAGTAATGGGCAAGACTTTTATTTTCAGCACATTTGTCGGTTACTATTTCAATAGTAATCGGCATGATTTATTTTCAGCACATTCGTCGGTTACTATTTCAAAAATAATCGGCATGATTTATTTTCAACACATTCGTCGGTTACTATTTCAAAAGTAATCGGCATGATCTATTTTCTGCACAATCGTCGGTTACTATTTCAAAAGTAATCGGCAAGATTTTTATTTTCAGCATATTTGTCGGTTACTATTTTAAAAGTAATCGACAAGATTTATTTTCAGCACATATTCGTCGGTTACTATTTCAAAGGTAATCGGCATGATTTATTTTCAACACATTCGTCGGTTACAATTTCAAAAGTAATCGGCATGATCTATTTTCTACACATTCGTCAGTTACTATTTCAAAAGTAATCGGCAAGATTTTTATTTTTAGCATATTTGTCGGTTACTATTTTAAAATTAATCGACAAGATTTTTATTTTCAACATATTTGTCAGTTCCTATTTCAAAAGTAATCGGCAAGTTTTTTATTTTTAGCATATTTGTCGGTTACTATTTTAAAAGTAATCGACAAGATTTTTATTTTCAACATATTCGTCGCTTACTATTTCAAAAGTAATCGGCATGATTTATTTTCAGCACATTCGTCGGTTACTATTTCAAAAGTAATCGGCAAGATTTATTTTCAGCACATATTCGTCGGTTACTATTTCAAAAGTAATGGGCAAGACTTTTATTTTCAGCACATTCGTCGGTTTCTATTTCAAAAGTAATCGGCATGATCTATTTTCTGCACATTCGTCGGTTACTATTTCAAAAGTAATCGGCAAGATTTTTATTTTCAGCATATTTGTCGGTTACTATTTTAAAAGTAATCGACAAGATTTTTATTTTCAACATATTCGTCGGTTCCTATTTCAAAAGTAATCGGCAAGACTTTATTTTCAGTACATTCGTTGGTTACTATTTTAAAAGTAATCGGTAAGATTTTTATTTTCAACATATTCGTCGCTTACTATTTCGAAAGTAATCGGCATGATTTATTTTCAACATATTCGTCGGTTAATATTTCAAAAGTAATCGGCAAGATTTTTATTTTCAACATATTTGTCGGTTACTATTTTAAAAGTAATCGACAAGATTTTTATTTTCAACATATTTGTCGGTTACTATTTTAAAAGTAATCGACAAGATTTTTATTTTCAACATATTCGTCGGTTACTATTTCAAAAGTAATCGGCAAGACTTTATTTTCAGCACATTCATTGGTTACTTTTTTAAAAGTAATCGATAAGATTTTTATTTCCAACATATTCATCGCTTACTATTTCAAAAGTAATCAGCATGATTTATTTTCAGCACATTCGTCGGTTACTATTTCAAAAGTAATCGACAAGATTTTTATTTTCAGCATATTGGTCGGTGACTATTTCAAAAGTAATCGGCAAGATTTTTATTTTCAGCATATTTGTCGGTTACTTTTTCAAAAGTAATCGGCAAGATTTTTATTTTTAGCATATTTGTCGGTTACTATTTTAAAAGTAATCGGCAAGATTTTTATTTTCAACATATTCGTCGGTTCCTATTTCAAAAGTAATCGGCAAGATTTTTAGTTTTAGCATATTTGTCGGTTACTATTTTAAAAGTAATCGAGAAGATTTTTATTTTCAACATATTCGTCGCTTACTATTTCAAAAGTAATCGGCATGATTTATTTTCAGCACATTCGTCGGTTACTATTTCAAAAGTAATCGGCAAGATTTATTTTCTGCACATATTCGTCGGTTACTATTTCAAAAGTAATGGGCAAGTCTTTTATTTTCAGCACATTTGACAGTTACTATTTCAATAGTAATCGGCATGATTTATTTTCAGCACATTCGTCGGTTACTATTTCAAAAATAATCGGCATGATTTATTTTCAACACATTCGTCGGTTACTATTTCAAAAGTAATCGGCATGATCTATTTTCTGCACATTCGTCGGTTACTATTTCAAAAGTAATCGGCAAGATTTTTATTTTTAGCATATTTGTCGGTTATTATTTTAAAAGTAATCGACAAGATTTTTATTTTCAACATATTCGTCGGTTCCTATTTCAAAAGTAATCGGCAAGATTTTTAGTTTTAGCATATTTGTCGGTTACTATTTTAAAAGTAATCGAGAAGATTTTTATTTTCAACATATTCGTCGCTTACTATTTCAAAAGTAATCGGCATGATTTATTTTCAGCACATTCGTCGGTTACTATTTCAAAAGTAATCGGCAAGATTTATTTTCAGCACATATTCGTCGGTTACTATTTCAAAAGTAATGGGCAAGACTTTTATTTTCAGCACATTAGTCGGTTACTATTTCAATAGTAATCGGCATGATTTATTTTCAGCACATTCGTCGGTTACTATTTCAAAAATAATCGGCATGATTTATTTTCAACACATTCGTCGGTTACTATTTCAAAAGTAATCGGCATGATCTATTTTCTGCACAATCGTCGGTTACTATTTCAAAAGTAATCGGCAAGATTTTTATTTTCAGCATATTTGTCGGTTACTATTTTAAAAGTAATCGACAAGATTTATTTTCAGCACATATTCCTCGGTTACTATTTTAAAAGTAATCGACAAGATTTATTTTCAGCACATATTCGTCGGCTACTATTTCATAGGTAATCGGCATGATTTATTTTCAACACATTCGTCGGTTACAATTTCAAAAGTAATCGGCATGATCTATTTTCTGCACATTTGTGAGTTACTATTTCAAAAGTAATCGGCAAGATTTTTATTTTTAGCATATTTGTCGGTTACTATTTTAAAAGTAATCGGCAAGATTTTTATTTTCAACATATTCGTCGGTTCCTATTTCAAAAGTAATCGGCAAGATTTTTAGTTTTAGCATATTTGTCAGTTACTATTTTAAAAGTAATCGAGAAGATTTTTATTTTCAACATATTCGTCGCTTACTATTTCAAAAGTAATCGGCATGATTTATTTTCAGCACATTCGTCGGTTACTATTTCAAAAGTAATCGGCAAGATTTATTTTCTGCACATATTCGTCGGTTACTATTTCAAAAGTAATGGGCAAGTCTTTTATTTTCAGCACATTTGACAGTTACTATTTCAATAGTAATCGGCATGATTTATTTTCAGCACATTCGTCGGTTACTATTTCAAAAATAATCGGCATGATTTATTTTCAACACATTCGTCGGTTACTATTTCAAAAGTAATCGGCATGATCTATTTTCTGCACATTCGTCGGTTACTATTTCAAAAGTAATCGCAAGATTTTTATTTTTAGCATATTTGTGGGTTATTATTTTAAAAGTAATCGACAAGATTTTTATTTTCAACATATTCGTCGGTTCCTATTTCAAAAGTAATCGGCAAGATTTTTAGTTTTAGCATATTTGTCGGTTACTATTTTAAAAGTAATCGAGAAGATTTTTATTTTCAACATATTCGTCGCTTACTATTTCAAAAGTAATCGGCATGATTTATTTTCAGCACATTCGTCGGTTACTATTTCAAAAGTAATCGGCAAGATTTATTTTCAGCACATATTCGTCGGTTACTATTTCAAAAGTAATGGGCAAGACTTTTATTTTCAGCACATTTGTCGGTTACTATTTCAATAGTAATCGGCATGATTTATTTTCAGCACATTCGTCGGTTACTATTTCAAAAATAATCGGCATGATTTATTTTCAACACATTCGTCGGTTACTATTTCAAAAGTAATCGGCATGATCTATTTTCTGAACAATCGTCGGTTACTATTTCAAAAGTAATCGGCAAGATTTTTATTTTCAGCATATTTGTCGGTTACTATTTTAAAAGTAATCGACAAGATTTATTTTCAGCACATATTCGTCGGTTACTATTTCAAAGGTAATCGGCATGATTTATTTTCAACACATTCGTCGGTTACAATTTCAAAAGTAATCGGCATGATCTATTTTCTACACATTCGTCAGTTACTATTTCAAAAGTAATCGGCAAGATTTTTATTTTTAGCATATTTGTCGGTTACTATTTTAAAATTAATCGACAAGATTTTTATTTTCAACATATTTGTCAGTTCCTATTTCAAAAGTAATCGGCAAGTTTTTTATTTTTAGCATATTTGTCGGTTACTATTTTAAAAGTAATCGACAAGATTTTTATTTTCAACATATTCGTCGCTTACTATTTCAAAAGTAATCGGCATGATTTATTTTCAGCACATTCGTCGGTTACTATTTCAAAAGTAATCGGCAAGATTTATTTTCAGCACATATTCGTCGGTTACTATTTCAAAAGTAATGGGCAAGACTTTTATTTTCAGCACATTCGTCGGTTTCTATTTCAAAAGTAATCGGCATGATCTATTTTCTGCACATTCGTCGGTTACTATTTCAAAAGTAATCGGCAAGATTTTTATTTTCAGCATATTTGTCGGTTACTATTTTAAAAGTAATCGACAAGATTTTTATTTTCAACATATTCGTCGGTTCCTATTTCAAAAGTAATCGGCAAGACTTTATTTTCAGTACATTCGTTGGTTACTATTTTAAAAGTAATCGGTAAGATTTTTATTTTCAACATATTCGTCGCTTACTATTTCGAAAGTAATCGGCATGATTTATTTTCAACATATTCGTCGGTTAATATTTCAAAAGTAATCGGCAAGATTTTTATTTTCAACATATTTGTCGGTTACTATTTTAAAAGTAATCGACAAGATTTTTATTTTCAACATATTCGTCGGTTACTATTTCAAAAGTAATCGGCAAGACTTTATTTTCAGCACATTCATTGGTTACTTTTTTAAAAGTAATCGATAAGATTTTTATTTCCAACATATTCATCGCTTACTATTTCAAAAGTAATCAGCATGATTTATTTTCAGCACATTCGTCGGTTACTATTTCAAAAGTAATCGACAAGATTTTTATTTTCAGCATATTGGTCGGTGACTATTTCAAAAGTAATCGGCAAGATTTTTATTTTCAGCATATTTGTCGGTTACTTTTTCAAAAGTAATCGGCAAGATTTTTATTTTTAGCATATTTGTCGGTTACTATTTTAAAAGTAATCGGCAAGATTTTTATTTTCAACATATTCGTCGGTTCCTATTTCAAAAGTAATCGGCAAGATTTTTAGTTTTAGCATATTTGTCGGTTACTATTTTAAAAGTAATCGAGAAGATTTTTATTTTCAACATATTCGTCGCTTACTATTTCAAAAGTAATCGGCATGATTTATTTTCAGCACATTCGTCGGTTACTATTTCAAAAGTAATCGGCAAGATTTATTTTCTGCACATATTCGTCGGTTACTATTTCAAAAGTAATGGGCAAGTCTTTTATTTTCAGCACATTTGACAGTTACTATTTCAATAGTAATCGGCATGATTTACTTTCAGCACATTCGTCGGTTACTATTTCAAAAATAATCGGCATGATTTATTTTCAACACATTCGTCGGTTACTATTTCAAAAGTAATCGGCATGATCTATTTTCTGCACATTCGTCGGTTACTATTTCAAAAGTAATCGGCAAGATTTTTATTTTTAGCATATTTGTCGGTTATTATTTTAAAAGTAATCGACAAGATTTTTATTTTCAACATATTCGTCGGTTCCTATTTCAAAAGTAATCGGCAAGATTTTTAGTTTTAGCATATTTGTCGGTTACTATTTTAAAAGTAATCGAGAAGATTTTTATTTTCAACATATTCGTCGCTTACTATTTCAAAAGTAATCGGCATGATTTATTTTCAGCACATTCGTCGGTTACTATTTCAAAAGTAATCGGCAAGATTTATTTTCAGCACATATTCGTCGGTTACTATTTCAAAAGTAATGGGCAAGACTTTTATTTTCAGCACATTAGTCGGTTACTATTTCAATAGTAATCGGCATGATTTATTTTCAGCACATTCGTCGGTTACTATTTCAAAAATAATCGGCATGATTTATTTTCAACACATTCGTCGGTTACTATTTCAAAAGTAATCGGCATGATCTATTTTCTGCACAATCGTCGGTTACTATTTCAAAAGTAATCGGCAAGATTTTTATTTTCAGCATATTTGTCGGTTACTATTTTAAAAGTAATCGACAAGATTTATTTTCAGCACATATTCCTCGGTTACTATTTTAAAAGTAATCGACAAGATTTATTTTCAGCACATATTCGTCGGTTACTATTTCATAGGTAATCGGCATGATTTATTTTCAGCACATTCGTCGGTTACAATTTCAAAAGTAATCGGCATGATCTATTTTCTGCACATTTGTGAGTTACTATTTCAAAAGTAATCGGCAAGATTTTTATTTTTAGCATATTTGTCGGTTACTATTTTAAAATTAATCGACAAGATTTTTATTTTCAACATATTTGTCAGTTCCTATTTCAAAAGTAATCGGCAAGTTTTTTATTTTTAGCATATTTGTCGGTTACTATTTTAAAAGTAATCGACAAGATTTTTATTTTCAACATATTCGTCGCTTACTATTTCAAAAGTAATCGGCATGATTTATTTTCAGCACATTCGTCGGTTACTATTTCAAAAGTAATCGGCAAGATTTATTTTCAGCACATATTCGTCGGTTACTATTTCAAAAGTAATGGGCAAGACTTTTATTTTCAGCACATTCGTCGGTTTCTATTTCAAAAGTAATCGGCATGATCTATTTTCTGCACATTCGTCGGTTACTATTTCAAAAGTAATCGGCAAGATTTTTATTTTCAGCATATTTGTCGGTTACTATTTTAAAAGTAATCGACAAGATTTTTATTTTCAACATATTCGTCGGTTCCTATTTCAAAAGTAATCGGCAAGACTTTATTTTCAGTACATTCGTTGGTTACTATTTTAAAAGTAATCGGTAAGATTTTTATTTTCAACATATTCGTCGCTTACTATTTCGAAAGTAATCGGCATGATTTATTTTCAGCACATTCGTCGGTTAATATTTCAAAAGTAATCGGCAAGATTTTTATTTTCAACATATTTGTCGGTTACTATTTTCAAAGTAATCGACAAGATTTTTATTTTCAACATATTCGTCGGTTCCTATTTCAAAAGTAATCGGCAAGATTTTTAGTTTTAGCATATTTGTCGGTTACTATTTTAAAAGTAATCGAGAAGATTTTTATTTTCAACATATTCGTCGCTTACTATTTCAAAAGTAATCGGCATGATTTATTTTCAGCACATTCGTCGGTTACTATTTCAAAAGTAATCGGCAAGATTTATTTTCAGCACATATTCGTCGGTTACTATTTCAAAAGTAATGGGCAAGACTTTTATTTTCAGCACATTAGTCGGTTACTATTTCAATAGTAATCGGCATGATTTATTTTCAGCACATTCGTCGGTTACTATTTCAAAAATAATCGGCATGATTTATTTTCAACACATTCGTCGGTTACTATTTCAAAAGTAATCGGCATGATCTATTTTCTGCACAATCGTCGGTTACTATTTCAAAAGTAATCGGCAAGATTTTTATTTTCAGCATATTTGTCGGTTACTATTTTAAAAGTAATCGACAAGATTTATTTTCAGCACATATTCCTCGGTTACTATTTTAAAAGTAATCAACAAGATTTATTTTCAGCACATATTCGTCGGTTACTATTTCATAGGTAATCGGCATGATTTATTTTCAACACATTCGTCGGTTACAATTTCAAAAGTAATCGGCATGATCTATTTTCTGCACATTTGTGAGTTACTATTTCAAAAGTAATCGGCAAGATTTTTATTTTTAGCATATTTGTCGGTTACTATTTTAAAATTAATCGACAAGATTTTTATTTTCAACATATTTGTCAGTTCCTATTTCAAAAGTAATCGGCAAGTTTTTTATTTTTAGCATATTTGTCGGTTACTATTTTAAAAGTAATCGACAAGATTTTTATTTTCAACATATTCGTCGCTTACTATTTCAAAAGTAATCGGCATGATTTATTTTCAGCACATTCGTCGGTTACTATTTCAAAAGTAATCGGCAAGATTTATTTTCAGCACATATTCGTCGGTTACTATTTCAAAAGTAATGGGCAAGACTTTTATTTTCAGCACATTCGTCGGTTTCTATTTCAAAAGTAATCGGCATGATCAATTTTCTGCACATTCGTCGGTTACTATTTCAAAAGTAATCGGCAAGATTTTTATTTTCAGCATATTTGTCGGTTACTATTTTAAAAGTAATCGACAAGATTTTTATTTTCAACATATTCGTCGGTTCCTATTTCAAAAGTAATCGGCAAGACTTTATTTTCAGTACATTCGTTGGTTACTATTTTAAAAGTAATCGGTAAGATTTTTATTTTCAACATATTCGTCGCTTACTATTTCGAAAGTAATCGGCATGATTTATTTTCAGCACATTCGTCGGTTAATATTTCAAAAGTAATCGGCAAGATTTTTATTTTCAACATATTTGTCGGTTACTATTTTAAAAGTAATCGACAAGATTTTTATTTTCAACATATTCGTCAGTTACTATTTCAAAAGTAATCGGCAAGACTTTATTTTCAGCACATTCATTGGTTGCTTTTTTAAAAGTAATCGGTAAGATTTTTATTTCCAACATATTCATCGCTTACAATTTAAAAAGTAATCAGCATGATTTATTTTCAGCACATTCGTCGGTTACTATTTCAAAAGTAATCGACAAGATTTTTATTTTCAGCATATTGGTCGGTGACTATTTCAAAAGTAATCGGCAAGATTTTTATTTTCAGCATATTTGTCGGTTACTATTTTAAAAGTAATCGGCAAGATTTTTATTTTCAACATATTCGTCGGTTCCTATTTCAAAAGTAATCGGCAAGATTTTTAGTTTTAGCATATTTGTCGGTTACTATTTTAAAAGTAATCGAGAAGATTTTTATTTTCAACATATTTGTCGCTTACTATTTCAAAAGTAATCGGCATGATTTATTTTCAGCACATTCGTCGGTTACTACTTCAAAAGTAATCGGCAAGATTTATTTTTAGCACATATTCGTCGGTAACTATTTCAAAAGTAATGGGCAAGTCTTTTATTTTCAGCACATTTGACAGTTACTATTTCAATAGTAATCGGCATGATTTATTTTTCAGCACATTCGTCGGTTACTATTTCAAAAATAATCGACATGATTTATTTTCAACACATTCGTCGGTTACTATTTCAAAAGTAATCGGCATGATCTATTTTCTGCACATTCGTCGGTTACTATTTCAAAAGTAATCGGCAAGATTTTTATTTTTAGCATATTTGTCGGTTACTATTTTAAAATTAATCGACAAGATTTTTATTTTCAACATATTTGTCAGTTCCTATTTCAAAAGTAATCGGCAAGTTTTTTATTTTTAGCATATTTGTCGGTTACTATTTTAAAAGTAATCGACAAGATTTTTATTTTCAACATATTCGTCGCTTACTATTTCAAAAGTAATCGGCATGATTTATTTTCAGCACATTCGTCGGTTACTATTTCAAAAGTAATCGGCAAGATTTATTTTCAGCACATATTCGTCGGTTACTATTTCAAAAGTAATGGGCAAGACTTTTATTTTCAGCACATTCGTCGGTTTCTATTTCAAAAGTAATCGGCATGATCTATTTTCTGCACATTCGTCGGTTACTATTTCAAAAGTAATCGGGAAGATTTTTATTTTCAGCATATTTGTCAGTTACTATTTTAAAAGTAATCGACAAGATTTTTATTTTCAACATATTCGTCGGTTCCTATTTCAAAAGTAATGGGCAAGACTTTATTTTCAGTACATTCGTTGGTTACTATTTTAAAAGTAATCGGTAAGATTTTTATTTTCAACATATTTGTCGCTTACTATTTCGAAAGTAATCGGCATGATTTATTTTCAGCACATTCGTCGGTTAATATTTCAAAAGTAATCGGCAAGATTTTTATTTTCAACATATTTGTCGGTTACTATTTTAAAAGTAATCGACAAGATTTTTATTTTCAACATATTCGTCGGTTACTATTTCAAAAGTAATCGGCAAGACTTTATTTTCAGCACATTCATTGGTTACTTTTTTAAAAGTAATCGAGAAGATTTTTATTTTCAACATATTCGTCGCTTACTATTTCAAAAGCAATCGGCATGATTTATTTTCAGCACATTCGTCGGTTACTATTTCAAAAGTAATCGGCAAGATTTATTATCAGCACATTCGTCGGTTACTATTTCAAAAATAATCGGCATGATTTTTATTTTCAGCATATTTGTCGGTTACTTTTTCAAAAGTAATCGGCAAGATTTTTATTTTTAGCATATTTGTCGGTTACTATTTCAAAAGTAATCGGCAAGATTTTTATTTTTAGCATATTTGTCGGTTATTATTTTAAAAGTAATTGACAAGATTTTTATTTTCAACATATTCGTCAGTTCCTATTTCAAAAGTAATCGGCAAGATTTTTAGTTTTAGCATATTTGTCGGTTACTATTTTAAAAGTAATCGAGAAGATTTTTATTTTCAACATATACGTCGCTTACTATTTCAAAAGTAATCGGCAAGATTTTTATTTTCAGCATATTTGTCGGTTACTTTTTCAAAAGTAATCGGCAAGATTTTTATTTTTAGCATATTTTTCGGTTACTATTTTAAAAGTAATCGGCAAGATTTTTATTTTCAACATATTCGTCGGTTCCTATTTCAAAAGTAATCGGCAAGATTTTTAGTTTTAGCATATTTGTCGGCTACTATTTTAAAAGTAATCGAGAAGATTTTTATTTTCAACATATTCGTCGCTTACTATTTCAAAAGTAATCGGCAAGATTTATTTTCAGCACATATTCGTCGGTTACTATTTCAAAAGTAATGGGCAAGACTTTTATTTTCAGCACATTTGTCGGTTACTATTTCAATAGTAATCGGCATGATTTATTTTCAGCACATTCGTCGGTTACTATTTCAAAAATAATCGGCATGATTTATTTTCAACACATTCGTCGGTTACTATTTCAAAAGTAATCGGCATGATCTATTTTCTGCACAATCGTCGGTTACTATTTCAAAAGTAATCGGCAAGATTTTTATTTTCAGCATATTTGTCGGTTACTATTTTAAAAGTAATCGACAAGATTTTTATTTTCAACATATTCGTCGGTTACTATTTCAAAAGTAATCGGCAAGACTTTATTTTCAGCATATTCGTTGGTTACTATTTTAAAAGTAATCGGTAAGATTTTTATTTTCAACATATTCGTCGCTTACTATTTCGAAAGTAATCGGCATGATTTATTTTCAGCACATTCGTCGGTTACTATTTCAAAAGTAATCGGCAAGATTTTTATTTTCAACATATTTGTCGGTTACTATTTTAAAAGTAATCGACAAGATTTTTATTTTCAACATATTGGTCGGTTACTATTTCAAAAGTAATCGGCAAGACTTTATTTTCAGCACATTCATTGGTTACTTTTTTAAAAGTAATCGGTAAGATTTTTATTTCCAACATATTCATCGCTTACTATTTCAAAAGTAATCAGCATGATTTATTTTCAGCACATTCGTCGGTTACTATTTCAAAAGTAATCGGCAAGATTTTTATTTTCAGCATATTGGTCGGTGACTATTTCAAAAGTAATCGGCAAGATTTTTATTTTAAGCATATTTGTCGGTTACTTTTTCAAAAGTAATCGGCAAGATTTTTATTTTTAGCATATTTTTCGGTTACTATTTTAAAAGTAATCGGCAAGATTTTTATTTTCAACATATTCGTCGGTTCCTATTTCAAAAGTAATCGGCAAGATTTTTAGTTTTAGCATATTTGTCGGTTACTATTTTAAAAGTAATCGAGAAGATTTTTATTTTCAACATATTCGTCGCTTACTATTTCAAAAGTAATCGGCAAGATTTATTTTCAGCACATATTCGTCGGTTACTATTTCAAAAGTAATGGGCAAGACTTTTATTTTCAGCACATTTGTCGGTTACTATTTCAATAGTAATCGGCATGATTTATTTTCAGCACATTCGTCGGTTACTATTTCAAAAATAATCGGCATGATTTATTTTCAACACATTCGTCGGTTACTATTTCAAAAGTAATCGGCATGATCTATTTTCTGCACAATCGTCGGTTACTATTTCAAAAGTAATCGGCAAGATTTTTATTTTCAGCATATTTGTCGGTTACTATTTTAAAAGTAATCGACAAGATTTTTATTTTCAACATATTCGTCGGTTACTATTTCAAAAGTAATCGGCAAGACTTTATTTTCAGCATATTCGTTGGTTACTATTTTAAAAGTAATCGGTAAGATTTTTATTTTCAACATATTCGTCGCTTACTATTTCGAAAGTAATCGGCATGATTTATTTTCAGCACATTCGTCGGTTACTATTTCAAAAGTAATCGGCAAGATTTTTATTTTCAACATATTTTTCGGTTACTATTTTAAAAGTAATCGACAAGATTTTTATTTTCAACATATTCGTCGGTTACTATTTCAAAAGTAATCGGCAAGACTTTATTTTCAGCACATTCATTGGTTACTTTTTTAAAAGTAATCGGTAAGATTTTTATTTCCAACATATTCATCGCTTACTATTTCAAAAGTAATCAGCATGATTTATTTTCAGCACATTCGTCGGTTACTATTTCAAAAGTAATCGGCAAGATTTTTATTTTCAGCATATTGGTCGGTGACTATTTCAAAAGTAATCGGCAAGATTTTTATTTTAAGCATATTTGTCGGTTACTTTTTCAAAAGTAATCGCCAAGATTTTTATTTTTAGCATATTTGTCGGTTACTATTTTAAAAGTAATCGGCAAGATTTTTATTTTCAACATATTCGTCGGTTCCTATTTCAAAAGTAATCGGCAAGATTTTTAGTTTTTGCATATTTGTCGGTTACTATTTTAAAAGTAATCGAGAAGATTTTTATTTTCAACATATTCGTCGCTTACTATTTCAAAAGTAATCGGCATGATTTATTTTCAGCACATTCGTCGGTTACTATTTCAAAAGTAATCGGCAAGATTTATTATCAGCACATTCGTCGGTTACTATTTCAAAAATAATCGGCATGATTTATTTTCAACACATTCGTCGGTTACTATTTCAAAAGTAATCGGCATGATCTATTTTCTGCACATTCGTCGGTTACTATTTCAAAAGTAATCGGCAAGATTTTTATTTTTAGCATATTTGTCGGTTATTATTTTAAAAGTAATTGACAAGATTTTTATTTTCAACATATTGGTCGGTTCCTATTTCAAAAGTAATCGGCAAGATTTTTAGTTTTAGCATATTTGTCGGTTACTATTTTAAAAGTAATCGAGAAGATTTTTATTTTCAACATATACGTCGCTTACTATTTCAAAAGTAATCGGCAAGATTTTTATTTTCAGCATATTTGTCGGTTACTTTTTCAAAAGTAATCGGCAAGATTTTTATTTTTAGCATATTTTTCGGTTACTATTTTAAAAGTAATCGGCAAGATTTTTATTTTCAACATATTCGTCGGTTCCTATTTCAAAAGTAATCGGCAAGATTTTTAGTTTTAGCATATTTGTCGGTTACTATTTTAAAAGTAATCGAGAAGATTTTTATTTTCAACATATTCGTCGCTTACTATTTCAAAAGTAATCGGCAAGATTTATTTTCAGCACATATTCGTCGGTTACTATTTCAAAAGTAATGGGCAAGACTTTTATTTTCAGCACATTTGTCGATTACTATTTCAATAGTAATCGGCATGATTTATTTTCAGCACATTCGTCGGTTACTATTTCAAAAATAATCGGCATGATTTATTTTCAACACATTCGTCGGTTACTATTTCAAAAGTAATCGGCATGATCTATTTTCTGCACATTCGTCGGTTACTATTTCAAAAGTAATCGGCAAGATTTTTATTTTTAGCATATTTGTCGGTTATTATTTTAAAAGTAATTGACAAGATTTTTATTTTCAACATATTTGTCGGTTCCTATTTCAAAAGTAATCGGCAAGATTTTTAGTTTTAGCATATTTGTCGGTTACTATTTTAAAAGTAATCGAGAAGATTTTTATTTTCAACATATACGTCGCTTACTATTTCAAAAGTAATCGGCAAGATTTTTATTTTCAGCATATTTGTCGGTTACTTTTTCAAAAGTAATCGGCAAGATTTTTATTTTTAGCATATTTTTCGGTTACTATTTTAAAAGTAATCGGCAAGATTTTTATTTTCAACATATTCGTCGGTTCCTATTTCAAAAGTAATCGGCAAGATTTTTAGTTTTAGCATATTTGTCGGTTACTATTTTAAAAGTAATCGAGAAGATTTTTATTTTCAACATATTCGTCGCTTACTATTTCAAAAGTAATCGGCAAGATTTATTTTCAGCACATATTCGTCGGTTACTATTTCAAAAGTAATGGGCAAGACTTTTACTTTCAGCACATTTGTCGGTTACTATTTCAATAGTAATCGGCACGATTTATTTTCAGCACATTCGTCGGTTACTATTTCAAAAATAATCGGCATGATTTATTTTCAACACATTCGTCGGTTACTATTTCAAAAGTAATCGGCATGATCTATTTTCTGCACAATCGTCGGTTACTATTTCAAAAGTAATCGGCAAGATTTTTATTTTCAGCATATTTGTCGGTTACTATTTTAAAAGTAATCGACAAGATTTTTATTTTCAACATATTCGTCGGTTACTATTTCAAAAGTAATCGGCAAGACTTTATTTTCAGCATATTCGTCGGTTACTATTTTAAAAGTAATCGACAAGATTTTTATTTTCAACATATTCGTCGGTTACTATTTCAAAAGTAATCGGCAAGACTTTATTTTCAGCACATTCATTGGTTACTTTTTTAAAAGTAATTGGTAAGATTTTTATTTCCAACATATTCATCGCTTACTATTTCAAAAGTAATCAGCATGATTTATTTTCAGCACATTCGTCGGTTACTATTTCAAAAGTAATCGGCAAGATTTTTATTTTCAGCTTATTGGTCGGTGACTATTTCAAAAGTAATCGGCAAGATTTTTATTTTCAGCATATTTGTCGGTTACTTTTTCAAAAGTAATCGGCAAGATTTTTATTTTTAGCATATTTGTCGGTTACTATTTTAAAAGTAATCGGCAAGATTTTTAGTTTTAGCATATTTGTCGGTTACTATTTTAAAAGTAATCGAGAAGATTTTTATTTTCAACATATTCGTCGCTTACTATTTCAAAAGTAATCGGCATGATTTATTTTCAGCACATTCGTCGGTTACTATTTCAAAAGTAATCGGCAAGATTTATTTTCAGCACATATTCGTCGGTTACTATTTCAAAAGTAATGGGCAAGACTTTTATTTTCAGCACATTTGTCGATTACTATTTCAATAGTAATCGGCATGATTTATTTTCAGCACATTCGTCGGTTACTATTTCAAAAATAATCGGCATGATTTATTTTCAACACATTCGTCGGTTACTATTTCAAAAGTAATCGGCATGATCTATTTTCTGCACAATCGTCGGTTACTATTTCAAAAGTAATCGGCAAGATTTTTATTTTCAGCATATTTGTCGGTTACTGTTTTAAAAGTAATCGACAAGATTTTTATTTTCAACATATTCGTCGGTTACTATTTCAAAAGTAATCGGCAAGACTTTATTTTCAGCATATTCGTTGGTTACTATTTTAAAAGTAATCGGTAAGATTTTTATTTTCTACATATTCGTCGCTTACTATTTCGAAAGTAATCGGCATGATTTATTTTCAGCACATTCGTCAGTTACTATTTCAAAAGTAATCGGCAAGATTTTTATTTTCAACATATTTGTCGGTTACTATTTTAAAAGTAATCGACAAGATTTTTATTTTCAACATATTTGTCGGTTACTATTTCAAAAGTAATCGGCAAGACTTTATTTTCAGCACATTCATTGGTTACTTTTTTAAAAGTAATCGGTAAGATTTTTATTTCCAACATATTCATCGCTTACTATTTCAAAAGTAATCAGCATGATTTATTTTCAGCACATTCGTCGGTTACTATTTCAAAAGTAATCGGCAAGATTTTTATTTTCAGCTTATTGGTCAGTGACTATTCCAAAAGTAATCGGCAAGATTTTTATTTTCAGCATATTTGTCGGTTACTGTTTTAAAAGTAATCGACAAGATTTTTATTTTCAACATATTTGTCGGTTACTATTTCAAAAGTAATCGGCAAGACTTTATTTTCAGCACATTCATTGGTTACTTTTTTAAAGTAATCGGTAAGATTTTTATTTCCAACATATTCATCGCTTACTATTTCAAAAGTAATCAGCATGATTTATTTTCAGCACATTCGTCGCTTACTATTTCGAAAGTAATCGGCATGATTTATTTTCAGCACATTCGTCGGTTACTATTTCAAAAGTAATCGGCAAGATTTTTATTTTCAACATATTTGTCGGTTACTATTTTAAAAGTAATCGACAAGATTTTTATTTTCAACATATTCGTCGGTTACTATTTCAAAAGTAATCGGCAAGACTTTATTTTCAGCACATTCATTGGTTACTTTTTTAAAAGTAATCGGTAAGATTTTTATTTCCAACATATTCATCGCTTACTATTTCAAAAGTAATCAGCATGATTTATTTTCAGCACATTCGTCGGTTACTATTTCAAAAGTAATCGGCAAGATTTTTATTTTCAGCTTATTGGTCGGTGACTATTTCAAAAGTAATCGGCAAGATTTTTATTTTCAGCATATTTGTCGGTTACTTTTTCAAAAGTAATCGGCAAGATTTTTATTTTTAGCATATTTGTCGGTTACTATTTTTAAAGTAATCGGCAAGATTTTTATTTTCAACATATTCGTCGGTTCCTATTTCAAAAGTAATCGGCAAGATTTCTAGTTTTAGCATATTTGTCGGTTACTATTTTAAAAGTAATCGAGAAGATTTTTATTTTCAACATATTCGTCGCTTACTATTTCAAAAGTAATCGGCATGATTTATTTTCAGCACATATTCGTCGGTTACTATTTCAAAAGTAATGGGCAAGTCTTTTATTTTCAGAACATTTGTCGGTTACTATTTCAATAGTAATCGGCCTGATTTATTTTCAGCACATTCGTCGGTTACTATTTCAAAAATAATCGGCATGATTTATTTTCAACACATTCGTCGGTTACTATTTCAAAAGTAATCGGCATGATCTATTTTCTGCACATTCGTCGGTTACTATTTCAAAAGTAATCGGCAAGATTTTTATTTTTAGCATATTTGTCGGTTATTATTTTAAAAGTAATCGACAAGATTTTTATTTTCAACATATTCGTCGGTTCCTATTTCAAAAGTAATCGGCAAGATTTTTAGTTTTAGCATATTTGTCGGTTACTATTTTAAAAGTAATCGAGAAGATTTTTATTTTCAACATATTAGTCGCTTACTATTTCAAAAGTAATCGGCATGATTTATTTTCAGCACATTCGTCGGTTACTATTTCAAAAGTAATCGGCAAGATTTATTTTCAGCACATATTCGTCGGTTACTATTTCAAAAGTAATGGGCAAGACTTTTATTTTCAGCACATTTGTCGATTACTATTTCAATAGTAATCGGCATGATTTATTTTCAGCACATTCGTCGGTTACTATTTCAAAAATAATCGGCATGATTTATTTTCAACACATTCGTCGGTTACTATTTCAAAAGTAATCGGCATGATCTATTTTCTGCACAATCGTCGGTTACTATTTCAAAAGTAATCGGCAAGATTTTTATTTTCAGCATATTTGTCGGTTACTGTTTTAAAAGTAATCGACAAGATTTTTATTTTCAACATATTCGTCGGTTACTATTTCAAAAGTAATCGGCAAGACTTTATTTTCAGCATATTCGTTGGTTACTATTTTAAAAGTAATCGGTAAGATTTTTATTTTCTACATATTCGTCGCTTACTATTTCGAAAGTAATCGGCATGATTTATTTTCAGCACATTCGTCAGTTACTATTTCAAAAGTAATCGGCAAGATTTTTATTTTCAACATATTTGTCGGTTACTATTTTAAAAGTAATCGACAAGATTTTTATTTTCAACATATTTGTCGGTTACTATTTCAAAAGTAATCGGCAAGACTTTATTTTCAGCACATTCATTGGTTACTTTTTTAAAAGTAATCGGTAAGATTTTTATTTCCAACATATTCATCGCTTACTATTTCAAAAGTAATCAGCATGATTTATTTTCAGCACATTCGTCGCTTACTATTTCAAAAGTAATCGGCAAGATTTTTATTTTCAGCTTATTGGTCAGTGACTATTCCAAAAGTAATCGGCAAGATTTTTATTTTCAGCATATTTGTCGGTTACTGTTTTAAAAGTAATCGACAAGATTTTTATTTTCAACATATTTGTCGGTTAGTATTTCAAAAGTAATCGGCAAGACTTTATTTTCAGCACATTCATTGGTTACTTTTTTAAAAGTAATCGGTAAGATTTTTATTTCCAACATATTCATCGCTTACTATTTCAAAAGTAATCAGCATGATTTATTTTCAGCACATTCGTCGCTTACTATTTCGAAAGTAATCGGCATGATTTATTTTCAGCACATTCGTCGGTTACTATTTCAAAAGTAATCGGCAAGATTTTTATTTTCAACATATTTGTCGGTTACTATTTTAAAAGTAATCGACAAGATTTTTATTTTCAACATATTCGTCGGTTACTATTTCAAAAGTAATCGGCAAGACTTTATTTTCAGCACATTCATTGGTTACTTTTTTAAAAGTAATCGGTAAGATTTTTATTTCCAACATATTCATCGCTTACTATTTCAAAAGTAATCAGCATGATTTATTTTCAGCACATTCGTCGGTTACTATTACAAAAGTAATCGGCAAGATTTTTATTTTCAGCTTATTGGTCGGTGACTATTTCAAAAGTAATCGGCAAGATTTTTATTTTCAGCATATTTGTCGGTTACTTTTTCAAAAGTAATCGGCAAGATTTTTATTTTTAGCATATTTGTCAGTTACTATTTTAAAAGTAATCGGCAAGATTTTTATTTTCAACATATTCGTCGGTTCCTATTTCAAAAGTAATCGGCAAGATTTCTAGTTTTAGCATATTTGTCGGTTACTATTTTAAAAGTAATCGAGAAGATTTTTATTTTCAACATATTCGTCGCTTACTATTTCAAAAGTAATCGGCATGATTTATTTTCAACACATTCGTCGGTTACTATTTCAAAAGCAATCGGCATGATTTATTTTCAGCACATATTCGTCGGTTACTATTTCAAAAGTAATGGGCAAGTCTTTTATTTTCAGAACATTTGTCGGTTACTATTTCAATAGTAATCGGCCTGATTTATTTTCAGCACATTCGTCGGTTACTATTTCAAAAGTAATCGGCATGATCTATTTTCTGCACATTCGTCGGTTACTATTTCAAAAGTAATCGGCAAGATTTTTATTTTTAGCATATTTGTCGGTTATTATTTTAAAAGTAATCGACAAGATTTTTATTTTCAACATATTCGTCGGTTCCTATTTCAAAAGTAATCGGCAAGATTTTTAGTTTTAGCATATTTGTCGGTTACTATTTTAAAAGTAATCGAGAAGATTTTTATTTTCAACATATTAGTCGCTTACTATTTCAAAAGTAATCGGCATGATTTATTTTCAGCACATTCGTCGGTTACTATTTCAAAAGTAATCGGCAAGATTTATTTTCAGCACATATTCGTCGGTTACTATTTCAAAAGTAATGGGCAAGACTTTTATTTTCAGCACATTTGTCGATTACTATTTCAATAGTAATCGGCATGATTTATTTTCAGCACATTCGTCGGTTACTATTTCAAAAATAATCGGCATGATTTATTTTCAACACATTCGTCGGTTACTATTTCAAAAGTAATCGGCATGATCTATTTTCTGCACAATCGTCGGTTACTATTTCAAAAGTAATCGGCAAGATTTTTATTTTCAGCATATTTGTCGGTTACTGTTTTAAAAGTAATCGACAAGATTTTTATTTTCAACATATTTGTCGGTTACTATTTCAAAAGTAATCGGCAAGACTTTATTTTCAGCATATTCGTTGGTTACTATTTTAAAAGTAATCGGTAAGATTTTTATTTTCTACATATTCGTCGCTTACTATTTCGAAAGTAATCGGCATGATTTATTTTCAGCACATTCGTCAGTTACTATTTCAAAAGTAATCGGCAAGATTTTTATTTTCAACATATTTGTCGGTTACTATTTTAAAAGTAATCGACAAGATTTTTATTTTCAACATATTTGTCGGTTACTATTTCAAAAGTAATCGGCAAGACTTTATTTTCAGCACATTCATTGGTTACTTTTTTAAAAGTAATCGGTAAGATTTTTATTTCCAACATATTCATCGCTTACTATTTCAAAAGTAATCAGCATGATTTATTTTCAGCACATTCGTCGGTTACTATTTCAAAAGTAATCGGCAAGATTTTTATTTTCAGCTTATTGGTCGGTGACTATTTCAAAAGTAATCGGCAAGATTTTTATTTTCAGCATATTTGTCGGTTACTGTTTTAAAAGTAATCGACAAGATTTTTATTTTCAACATATTTGTCGGTTACTATTTCAAAAGTAATCGGCAAGACTTTATTTTCAGCACATTCATTGGTTACTTTTTTAAAAGTAATCGGTAAGATTTTTATTTCCAACATATTCATCGCTTACTATTTCAAAAGTAATCAGCATGATTTATTTTCAGCACATTCGTCGGTTACTATTTCAAAAGTAATCGGCAAGATTTTTATTTTCAGCTTATTGGTCGGTGACTATTTCAAAAGTAATCGGCAAGATTTTTATTTTCAGCATATTTGTCGGTTACTGTTTTAAAAGTAATCGACAAGATTTTTATTTTCAACATATTTGTCGGTTACTATTTCAAAAGTAATCGGCAAGACTTTATTTTCAGCACATTCATTGGTTACTTTTTTAAAAGTAATCGGTAAGATTTTTATTTCCAACATATTCATCGCTTACTATTTCAAAAGTAATCAGCATGATTTATTTTCAGCACATTCGTCGCTTACTATTTCGAAAGTAATCGGCATGATTTATTTTCAGCACATTCGTCGGTTACTATTTCAAAAGTAATCGGCAAGATTTTTATTTTCAACATATTTTTCGGTTACTATTTTAAAAGTAATCGACAAGATTTTTATTTTCAACATATTCGTCGGTTACTATTTCAAAAGTAATCGGCAAGACTTTATTTTCAGCACATTCATTGGTTACTTTTTTAAAAGTAATCGGTAAGATTTTTATTTCCAACATATTCATCGCTTACTATTTCAAAAGTAATCAGCATGATTTATTTTCAGCACATTCGTCGGTTACTATTTCAAAAGTAATCGGCAAGATTTTTATTTTCAGCTTATTGGTCGGTGACTATTTCAAAAGTAATCGGCAAGATTTTTATTTTCAGCATATTTGTCGGTTACTTTTTCAAAAGTAATCGGCAAGATTTTTATTTTTAGCATATTTGTCGGTTACTATTTTAAAAGTAATCGGCAAGATTTTTATTTTCAACATATTCGTCGGTTCCTATTTCAAAAGTAATCGGCAAGATTTCTAGTTTTAGCATACTTGTCGGTTACTATTTTAAAAGTAATCGAGAAGATTTTTATTTTCAACATATTCGTCGCTTACTATTTCAAAAGTAATCGGCATGATTTATTTTCAACACATTCGTCGGTTACTATTTCAAAAGCAATCGGCATGATTTATTTTCAGCACATATTCGTCGGTTACTATCTCAAAAGTAATGGGCAAGTCTTTTATTTTCAGAACATTTGTCGGTTACTATTTCAATAGTAATCGGCCTGATTTATTTTCAGCACATTCGTCGGTTACTATTTCAAAAATAATCGGCATGATTTATTTTCAACACATTCGTCGGTTACTATTTCAAAAGTAATCGGCATGATCTATTTTCTGCACATTCGTCGGTTACTATTTCAAAAGTAATCGGCAAGATTTTTATTTTTAGCATATTTGTCGGTTATTATTTTAAAAGTAATCGACAAGATTTTTATTTTCAACATATTCGTCGGTTCCTATTTCAAAAGTAATCGGCAAGATTTTTAGTTTTAGCATATTTGTCGGTTACTATTTTAAAAGTAATCGAGAAGATTTTTATTTTAAACATATTAGTCGCTTACAATTTCAAAAGTAATCGGCATGATTTATTTTCAGCACATATTCGTCGGTTACTATTTCAAAAGTAATGGGCAAGACTTTTATTTTCAGCACATTTGTCGATTACTATTTCAATAGTAATCGGCATGATTTATTTTCAGCACATTCGTCGGTTACTATTTCAAAAATAATCGGCATGATTTATTTTCATCACATTCGTCGGTTACTATTTCAAAAGTAATCGGCATGATCTATTTTCTGCACAATCGTCGGTTACTATTTCAAAAGTAATCGGCAAGATTTTTATTTTCAGCATATTTGTCGGTTACTATTTTAAAAGTAATCGACAAGATTTTTATTTTCAACATATTCGTCGGTTCCTATTTAAAAAGTAATCGGCAAGACTTTATTTTCAGTACATTCGTTGGTTACTATTTTAAAAGTAATCGGTAAGATTTTTATTTTCAACATATTCGTCGCTTACTATTTCGAAAGTAATCGGCATGATTTATTTTCAGCACATTCGTCGGTTACTATTTCAAAAGTAATCGACAAGATTTTTATTTTCAACATATTTGTCGGTTACTATTTTAAAAGTAATCGACATGATTTTTATTTTCAACATATTCGTCGGTTACTATTTCAAAAGTAATCGGCAAGACTTTATTTTCAGCATATTCCTTTGTTACTATTTCAAAAGTAATCGGTAAGATTTTTATTTTCAACATATTCGTCGGTTACTATTTCGAAGGTAATCGGCATGATTTATTTTCAGTACATTCGTTGGTTACTATTTTAAAAGTAATCGGTAAGATTTTTATTTTCAACATATTCGTCGCTTACTATTTCGAAAGTAATCGGCATGATTTATTTTCAGCAGATTCGTCGGTTACTATTTCAAAAGTAATCGGCAAGATTTTTATTTTCAACATATTTGTCGGTTACTATTTTAAAAGTAATCGACAAGATTTTTATTTTCGACATATTCGTCGGTTACTATTTCAAAAGTAATCGGCAAGACTTTATTTTCAGCATATTCGTCGGTTACTATTTCAAAAGTAATCGGCAAGATTTATTTTCAGCACATATTCGTCGGTTACTATTTCAAAAGTAATGGGCAAGACTTTTATTTTCAGCACATTTGTCGATTACTATTTCAATAGTAATCGGCATGATTTATTTTCAGCACATTCGTCGGTTACTATTTCAAAAATAATCGGCATGATTTATTTTCATCACATTCGTCGGTTACTATTTCAAAAGTAATCGGCATGATCTATTTTCTGCACAATCGTCGGTTACTATTTCAAAAGTAATCGGCAAGATTTTTATTTTCAGCATATTTGTCGGTTACTATTTTAAAAGTAATCGACAAGATTTTTATTTTCAACATATTCGTCGGTTCCTATTTAAAAAGTAATCGGCAAGACTTTATTTTCAGTACATTCGTTGGTTACTATTTTAAAAGTAATCGGTAAGATTTTTATTTTCAACATATTCGTCGCTTACTATTTCGAAAGTAATCGGCATGATTTATTTTCAGCACATTCGTCGGTTACTATTTCAAAAGTAATCGACAAGATTTTTATTTTCAACATATTTGTCGGTTACTATTTTAAAAGTAATCGACATGATTTTTATTTTCAACATATTTGTCGGTTACTATTTCAAAAGTAATCGGCAAGACTTTATTTTCAGCACATTCATTGGTTACTTTTTTAAAAGTAATCGGTAAGATTTTTATTTCCAACATATTCATCGCTTACTATTTCAAAAGTAATCAGCATGATTTATTTTCAGCACATTCGTCGCTTACTATTTCGAAAGTAATCGGCATGATTTATTTTCAGCACATTCGTCGGTTACTATTTCAAAAGTAATCGACAAGATTTTTATTTTCAACATATTTGTCGGTTACTATTTTAAAAGTAATCGACATGATTTTTATTTTCAACATATTTGTCGGTTACTATTTCAAAAGTAATCGGCAAGACTTTATTTTCAGCACATTCATTGGTTACTTTTTTAAAAGTAATCGGTAAGATTTTTATTTCCAACATATTCATCGCTTACTATTTCAAAAGTAATCAGCATGATTTATTTTCAGCACATTCGTCGCTTACTATTTCGAAAGTAATCGGCATGATTTATTTTCAGCACATTCGTCGGTTACTATTTCAAAATTAATCGGCAAGATTTTTATTTTCAACATATTTGTCGGTTACTATTTTAAAAGTAATCGACACGATTTTTATTTTCAACATATTCATCGGTTACTATTTCAAAAGTAATCGGCAAGACTTTATTTTCAGCACATTCATTGGTTACTTTTTTAAAAGTAATCGGTAAGATTTTTATTTCCAACATATTCATCGCTTACTATTTCAAAAGTAATCAGCATGATTTATTTTCAGCACATTCGTCGCTTACTATTTCGAAAGTAATCGGCATGATTTATTTTCAGCACATTCGTCGGTTACTATTTCAAAATTAATCGGCAAGATTTTTATTTTCAACATATTTGTCGGTTACTATTTTAAAAGTAATCGACACGATTTTTATTTTCAACATATTCATCGGTTACTATTTCAAAAGTAATCGGCAAGACTTTATTTTCAGCACATTCATTGGTTACTTTTTTAAAAGTAATCGGTAAGATTTTTATTTCCAACATATTCATCGCTTACTATTTCAAAAGTAATCAGCATGATTTATTTTCAGCACATTCGTCGCTTACTATTTCGAAAGTAATCGGCATGATTTATTTTCAGCACATTCGTCGGTTACTATTTCAAAAGTAATCGGCAAGATTTTTATTTTCAACATATTTTTCGGTTACTATTTTAAAAGTAATCGACAAGATTTTTATTTTCAACATATTCGTCGGTTACTATTTCAAAAGTAATCGGCAAGACTTTATTTTCAGCACATTCATTGGTTACTTTTTTAAAAGTAATCGGTAAGATTTTTATTTCCAACATATTCATCGCTTACTATTTCAAAAGTAATCAGCATGATTTATTTTCAGCACATTCGTCGGTTACTATTTCAAAAGTAATCGGCAAGATTTTTATTTTCAGCTTATTGGTCGGTGACTATTTCAAAAGTAATCGGCAAGATTTTTATTTTCAGCATATTTGTCGGTTACTTTTTCAAAAGTAATCGGCAAGATTTTTATTTTTAGCATATTTGTCGGTTACTATTTTAAAAGTAATCGGCAAGATTTTTATTTTCAACATATTCGTCGGTTCCTATTTCAAAAGTAATCGGCAAGATTTCTAGTTTTAGCATACTTGTCGGTTACTATTTTAAAAGTAATCGAGAAGATTTTTATTTTCAACATATTCGTCGCTTACTATTTCAAAAGTAATCGGCATGATTTATTTTCAACACATTCGTCGGTTACTATTTCAAAAGCAATCGGCATGATTTATTTTCAGCACATATTCGTCGGTTACTATCTCAAAAGTAATGGGCAAGTCTTTTATTTTCAGAACATTTGTCGGTTACTATTTCAATAGTAATCGGCCTGATTTATTTTCAGCACATTCGTCGGTTACTATTTCAAAAATAATCGGCATGATTTATTTTCAACACATTCGTCGGTTACTATTTCAAAAGTAATCGGCATGATCTATTTTCTGCACATTCGTCGGTTACTATTTCAAAAGTAATCGGCAAGATTTTTATTTTTAGCATATTTGTCGGTTATTATTTTAAAAGTAATCGACAAGATTTTTATTTTCAACATATTCGTCGGTTCCTATTTCAAAAGTAATCGGCAAGATTTTTAGTTTTAGCATATTTGTCGGTTACTATTTTAAAAGTAATCGAGAAGATTTTTATTTTAAACATATTAGTCGCTTACAATTTCAAAAGTAATCGGCATGATTTATTTTCAGCACATATTCGTCGGTTACTATTTCAAAAGTAATGGGCAAGACTTTTATTTTCAGCACATTTGTCGATTACTATTTCAATAGTAATCGGCATGATTTATTTTCAGCACATTCGTCGGTTACTATTTCAAAAATAATCGGCATGATTTATTTTCATCACATTCGTCGGTTACTATTTCAAAAGTAATCGGCATGATCTATTTTCTGCACAATCGTCGGTTACTATTTCAAAAGTAATCGGCAAGATTTTTATTTTCAGCATATTTGTCGGTTACTATTTTAAAAGTAATCGACAAGATTTTTATTTTCAACATATTCGTCGGTTCCTATTTAAAAAGTAATCGGCAAGACTTTATTTTCAGTACATTCGTTGGTTACTATTTTAAAAGTAATCGGTAAGATTTTTATTTTCAACATATTCGTCGCTTACTATTTCGAAAGTAATCGGCATGATTTATTTTCAGCACATTCGTCGGTTACTATTTCAAAAGTAATCGACAAGATTTTTATTTTCAACATATTTGTCGGTTACTATTTTAAAAGTAATCGACATGATTTTTATTTTCAACATATTCGTCGGTTACTATTTCAAAAGTAATCGGCAAGACTTTATTTTCAGCATATTCCTTTGTTACTATTTCAAAAGTAATCGGTAAGATTTTTATTTTCAACATATTCGTCGGTTACTATTTCGAAGGTAATCGGCATGATTTATTTTCAGTACATTCGTTGGTTACTATTTTAAAAGTAATCGGTAAGATTTTTATTTTCAACATATTCGTCGCTTACTATTTCGAAAGTAATCGGCATGATTTATTTTCAGCAGATTCGTCGGTTACTATTTCAAAAGTAATCGGCAAGATTTTTATTTTCAACATATTTGTCGGTTACTATTTTAAAAGTAATCGACAAGATTTTTATTTTCGACATATTCGTCGGTTACTATTTCAAAAGTAATCGGCAAGACTTTATTTTCAGCATATTCGTCGGTTACTATTTCAAAAGTAATCGGCAAGATTTATTTTCAGCACATATTCGTCGGTTACTATTTCAAAAGTAATGGGCAAGACTTTTATTTTCAGCACATTTGTCGATTACTATTTCAATAGTAATCGGCATGATTTATTTTCAGCACATTCGTCGGTTACTATTTCAAAAATAATCGGCATGATTTATTTTCATCACATTCGTCGGTTACTATTTCAAAAGTAATCGGCATGATCTATTTTCTGCACAATCGTCGGTTACTATTTCAAAAGTAATCGGCAAGATTTTTATTTTCAGCATATTTGTCGGTTACTATTTTAAAAGTAATCGACAAGATTTTTATTTTCAACATATTCGTCGGTTCCTATTTAAAAAGTAATCGGCAAGACTTTATTTTCAGTACATTCGTTGGTTACTATTTTAAAAGTAATCGGTAAGATTTTTATTTTCAACATATTCGTCGCTTACTATTTCGAAAGTAATCGGCATGATTTATTTTCAGCACATTCGTCGGTTACTATTTCAAAAGTAATCGACAAGATTTTTATTTTCAACATATTTGTCGGTTACTATTTTAAAAGTAATCGACATGATTTTTATTTTCAACATATTTGTCGGTTACTATTTCAAAAGTAATCGGCAAGACTTTATTTTCAGCACATTCATTGGTTACTTTTTTAAAAGTAATCGGTAAGATTTTTATTTCCAACATATTCATCGCTTACTATTTCAAAAGTAATCAGCATGATTTATTTTCAGCACATTCGTCGCTTACTATTTCGAAAGTAATCGGCATGATTTATTTTCAGCACATTCGTCGGTTACTATTTCAAAATTAATCGGCAAGATTTTTATTTTCAACATATTTGTCGGTTACTATTTTAAAAGTAATCGACACGATTTTTATTTTCAACATATTCATCGGTTACTATTTCAAAAGTAATCGGCAAGACTTTATTTTCAGCACATTCATTGGTTACTTTTTTAAAAGTAATCGGTAAGATTTTTATTTCCAACATATTCATCGCTTACTATTTCAAAAGTAATCAGCATGATTTATTTTCAGCACATTCGTCGGTTACTATTTCAAAAGTAATCGGCAAGATTTTTATTTTCAGCTTATTGGTCAGTGACTATTCCAAAAGTAATCGGCAAGATTTTTATTTTCAGCATATTTGTCGGTTACTGTTTTAAAAGTAATCGACAAGATTTTTATTTTCAACATATTTGTCGGTTACTATTTCAAAAGTAATCGGCAAGACTTTATTTTCAGCACATTCATTGGTTACTTTTTTAAAAGTAATCGGTAAGATTTTTATTTCCAACATATTCATCGCTTACTATTTCAAAAGTAATCAGCATGATTTATTTTCAGCACATTCGTCGCTTACTATTTCGAAAGTAATCGGCATGATTTATTTTCAGCACATTCGTCGGTTACTATTTCAAAAGTAATCGGCAAGATTTTTATTTTCAACATATTTGTCGGTTACTATTTTAAAAGTAATCGACAAGATTTTTATTTTCAACATATTCGTCGGTTACTATTTCAAAAGTAATCGGCAAGACTTTATTTTCAGCACATTCATTGGTTACTTTTTTAAAAGTAATCGGTAAGATTTTTATTTCCAACATATTCATCGCTTACTATTTCAAAAGTAATCAGCATGATTTATTTTCAGCACATTCGTCGGTTACTATTTCAAAAGTAATCGGCAAGATTTTTATTTTCAGCTTATTGGTCGGTGACTATTTCAAAAGTAATCGGCAAGATTTTTATTTTCAGCATATTTGTCGGTTACTTTTTCAAAAGTAATCGGCAAGATTTTTATTTTTAGCATATTTGTCGGTTACTATTTTAAAAGTAATCGGCAAGATTTTTATTTTCAACATATTCGTCGGTTCCTATTTCAAAAGTAATCGGCAAGATTTCTAGTTTTAGCATATTTGTCGGTTACTATTTTAAAAGTAATCGAGAAGATTTTTATTTTCAACATATTCGTCGCTTACTATTTCAAAAGTAATCGGCATGATTTATTTTCAACACATTCGTCGGTTACTATTTCAAAAGCAATCGGCATGATTTATTTTCAGCACATATTCGTCGGTTACTATTTCAAAAGTAATGGGCAAGTCTTTTATTTTCAGAACATTTGTCGGTTACTATTTCAATAGTAATCGGCCTGATTTATTTTCAGCACATTCGTCGGTTACTATTTCAAAAATAATCGGCATGATTTATTTTCAACACATTCGTCGGTTACTATTTCAAAAGTAATCGGCATGATCTATTTTCTGCACATTCGTCGGTTACTATTTCAAAAGTAATCGGCAAGATTTTTATTTTTAGCATATTTGTCGGTTATTATTTTAAAAGTAATCGACAAGATTTTTATTTTCAACATATTCGTCGGTTCCTATTTCAAAAGTAATCGGCAAGATTTTTAGTTTTAGCATATTTGTCGGTTACTATTTTAAAAGTAATCGAGAAGATTTTTATTTTAAACATATTAGTCGCTTACAATTTCAAAAGTAATCGGCATGATTTATTTTCAGCACATTCGTCGGTTACTATTTCAAAAGTAATCGGCAAGATTTATTTTCAGCACATATTCGTCGGTTACTATTTCAAAAGTAATGGGCAAGACTTTTATTTTCAGCACATTTGTCGATTACTATTTCAATAGTAATCGAAATAGTAATCGGCATGATTTATTTTCAGCACATTCGTCGGTTACTATTTCAAAAATAATCGGCATGATTTATTTTCATCACATTCGTCGGTTACTATTTCAAAAGTAATCGGCATGATCTATTTTCTGCACAATCGTCGGTTACTATTTCAAAAGTAATCGGCAAGATTTTTATTTTCAGCATATTTGTCGGTTACTATTTTAAAAGTAATCGACAAGATTTTTATTTTCAACATATTCGTCGGTTCCTATTTAAAAAGTAATCGGCAAGACTTTATTTTCAGTACATTCGTTGGTTACTATTTTAAAAGTAATCAGTAAGATTTTTATTTTCAACATATTCGTCGCTTACTATTTCGAAAGTAATCGGCATGATTTATTTTCAGCACATTCGTCGGTTACTATTTCAAAAGTAATCGACAAGATTTTTATTTTCAACATATTTGTCGGTTACTATTTTAAAAGTAATCGACATGATTTTTATTTTCAACATATTTGTCGGTTACTATTTCAAAAGTAATCGGCAAGACTTTATTTTCAGCACATTCATTGGTTACTTTTTTAAAAGTAATCGGTAAGATTTTTATTTCCAACATATTCATCGCTTACTATTTCAAAAGTAATCAGCATGATTTATTTTCAGCACATTCGTCGCTTACTATTTCGAAAGTAATCGGCATGATTTATTTTCAGCACATTCGTCGGTTACTATTTCAAAAGTAATCGGCAAGATTTTTATTTTCAACATATTTGTCGGTTACTATTTTAAAAGTAATCGACATGATTTTTATTTTCAACATATTCGTCGGTTACTATTTCAAAAGTAATCGGCAAGACTTTATTTTCAGCATATTCCTTTGTTACTATTTCAAAAGTAATCGGTAAGATTTTTATTTTCAACATATTCGTCGGTTACTATTTCGAAGGTAATCGGCATGATTTATTTTCAGTACATTCGTTGGTTACTATTTTAAAAGTAATCGGTAAGATTTTTATTTTCAACATATTCGTCGCTTACTATTTCGAAAGTAATCGGCATGATTTATTTTCAGCAGATTCGTCGGTTACTATTTCAAAAGTAATCGGCAAGATTTTTATTTTCAACATATTTGTCGGTTACTATTTTAAAAGTAATCGACAAGATTTTTATTTTCGACATATTCGTCGGTTACTATTTCAAAAGTAATCGGCAAGACTTTATTTTCAGCATATTCGTCGGTTACTATTTCAAAAGTAATCGGCAAGATTTATTTTCAGCACATATTCGTCGGTTACTATTTCAAAAGTAATGGGCAAGACTTTTATTTTCAGCACATTTGTCGATTACTATTTCAATAGTAATCGGCATGATTTATTTTCAGCACATTCGTCGGTTACTATTTCAAAAATAATCGGCATGATTTATTTTCATCACATTCGTCGGTTACTATTTCAAAAGTAATCGGCATGATCTATTTTCTGCACAATCGTCGGTTACTATTTCAAAAGTAATCGGCAAGATTTTTATTTTCAGCATATTTGTCGGTTACTATTTTAAAAGTAATCGACAAGATTTTTATTTTCAACATATTCGTCGGTTCCTATTTAAAAAGTAATCGGCAAGACTTTATTTTCAGTACATTCGTTGGTTACTATTTTAAAAGTAATCGGTAAGATTTTTATTTTCAACATATTCGTCGCTTACTATTTCGAAAGTAATCGGCATGATTTATTTTCAGCACATTCGTCGGTTACTATTTCAAAAGTAATCGACAAGATTTTTATTTTCAACATATTTGTCGGTTACTATTTTAAAAGTAATCGACATGATTTTTATTTTCAACATATTTGTCGGTTACTATTTCAAAAGTAATCGGCAAGACTTTATTTTCAGCACATTCATTGGTTACTTTTTTAAAAGTAATCGGTAAGATTTTTATTTCCAACATATTCATCGCTTACTATTTCAAAAGTAATCAGCATGATTTATTTTCAGCACATTCGTCGCTTACTATTTCGAAAGTAATCGGCATGATTTATTTTCAGCACATTCGTCGGTTACTATTTCAAAATTAATCGGCAAGATTTTTATTTTCAACATATTTGTCGGTTACTATTTTAAAAGTAATCGACACGATTTTTATTTTCAACATATTCATCGGTTACTATTTCAAAAGTAATCGGCAAGACTTTATTTTCAGCACATTCATTGGTTACTTTTTTAAAAGTAATCGGTAAGATTTTTATTTCCAACATATTCATCGCTTACTATTTCAAAAGTAATCAGCATGATTTATTTTCAGCACATTCGTCGGTTACTATTTCAAAAGTAATCGGCAAGATTTTTATTTTCAGCTTATTGGTCAGTGACTATTCCAAAAGTAATCGGCAAGATTTTTATTTTCAGCATATTTGTCGGTTACTGTTTTAAAAGTAATCGACAAGATTTTTATTTTCAACATATTTGTCGGTTACTATTTCAAAAGTAATCGGCAAGACTTTATTTTCAGCACATTCATTGGTTACTTTTTTAAAAGTAATCGGTAAGATTTTTATTTCCAACATATTCATCGCTTACTATTTCAAAAGTAATCAGCATGATTTATTTTCAGCACATTCGTCGCTTACTATTTCGAAAGTAATCGGCATGATTTATTTTCAGCACATTCGTCGGTTACTATTTCAAAAGTAATCGGCAAGATTTTTATTTTCAACATATTTGTCGGTTACTATTTTAAAAGTAATCGACAAGATTTTTATTTTCAACATATTCGTCGGTTACTATTTCAAAAGTAATCGGCAAGACTTTATTTTCAGCACATTCATTGGTTACTTTTTTAAAGTAATCGGTAAGATTTTTATTTCCAACATATTCATCGCTTACTATTTCAAAAGTAATCAGCATGATTTATTTTCAGCACATTCGTCGGTTACTATTTCAAAAGTAATCGGCAAGATTTTTATTTTCAGCTTATTGGTCGGTGACTATTTCAAAAGTAATCGGCAAGATTTTTATTTTCAGCATATTTGTCGGTTACTTTTTCAAAAGTAATCGGCAAGATTTTTATTTTTAGCATATTTGTCGGTTACTATTTTAAAAGTAATCGGCAAGATTTTTATTTTCAACATATTCGTCGGTTCCTATTTCAAAAGTAATCGGCAAGATTTCTAGTTTTAGCATATTTGTCGGTTACTATTTTAAAAGTAATCGAGAAGATTTTTATTTTCAACATATTCGTCGCTTACTATTTCAAAAGTAATCGGCATGATTTATTTTCAACACATTCGTCGGTTACTATTTCAAAAGCAATCGGCATGATTTATTTTCAGCACATATTCGTCGGTTACTATTTCAAAAGTAATGGGCAAGTCTTTTATTTTCAGAACATTTGTCGGTTACTATTTCAATAGTAATCGGCCTGATTTATTTTCAGCACATTCGTCGGTTACTATTTCAAAAATAATCGGCATGATTTATTTTCAACACATTCGTCGGTTACTATTTCAAAAGTAATCGGCATGATCTATTTTCTGCACATTCGTCGGTTACTATTTCAAAAGTAATCGGCAAGATTTTTATTTTTAGCATATTTGTCGGTTATTATTTTAAAAGTAATCGACAAGATTTTTATTTTCAACATATTCGTCGGTTCCTATTTCAAAAGTAATCGGCAAGATTTTTAGTTTTAGCATATTTGTCGGTTACTATTTTAAAAGTAATCGAGAAGATTTTTATTTTAAACATATTAGTCGCTTACAATTTCAAAAGTAATCGGCATGATTTATTTTCAGCACATTCGTCGGTTACTATTTCAAAAGTAATCGGCAAGATTTATTTTCAGCACATATTCGTCGGTTACTATTTCAAAAGTAATGGGCAAGACTTTTATTTTCAGCACATTTGTCGATTACTATTTCAATAGTAATCGAAATAGTAATCGGCATGATTTATTTTCAGCACATTCGTCGGTTACTATTTCAAAAATAATCGGCATGATTTATTTTCATCACATTCGTCGGTTACTATTTCAAAAGTAATCGGCATGATCTATTTTCTGCACAATCGTCGGTTACTATTTCAAAAGTAATCGGCAAGATTTTTATTTTCAGCATATTTGTCGGTTACTATTTTAAAAGTAATCGACAAGATTTTTATTTTCAACATATTCGTCGGTTCCTATTTAAAAAGTAATCGGCAAGACTTTATTTTCAGTACATTCGTTGGTTACTATTTTAAAAGTAATCGGTAAGATTTTTATTTTCAACATATTCGTCGCTTACTATTTCGAAAGTAATCGGCATGATTTATTTTCAGCACATTCGTCGGTTACTATTTCAAAAGTAATCGACAAGATTTTTATTTTCAACATATTTGTCGGTTACTATTTTAAAAGTAATCGACATGATTTTTATTTTCAACATATTTGTCGGTTACTATTTCAAAAGTAATCGGCAAGACTTTATTTTCAGCACATTCATTGGTTACTTTTTTAAAAGTAATCGGTAAGATTTTTATTTCCAACATATTCATCGCTTACTATTTCAAAAGTAATCAGCATGATTTATTTTCAGCACATTCGTCGCTTACTATTTCGAAAGTAATCGGCATGATTTATTTTCAGCACATTCGTCGGTTACTATTTCAAAAGTAATCGGCAAGATTTTTATTTTCAACATATTTGTCGGTTACTATTTTAAAAGTAATCGACACGATTTTTATTTCCAACATATTCGTCGGTTACTATTTCAAAAGTAATCGGCAAGACTTTATTTTCAGCACATTCATTGGTTACTTTTTTAAAAGTAATCGGTAAGATTTTTATTTCCAACATATTCATCGCTTACTATTTCAAAAGTAATCAACATGATTTATTTTCAGCACATTCGTCGGATACTATTTCAAAAGTAATCGGCAAGATTTTTATTTTCAGCTTATTGGTCAGTGACTATTCCAAAAGTAATCGGCAAGATTTTTATTTTCAGCATATTTGTCGGTTACTGTTTTAAAAGTAATCGACAAGATTTTTATTTTCAACATATTTGTCGGTTACTATTTTAAAAGTAATCGACACGATTTTTATTTTCAACATATTCGTCGGTTACTATTTCAAAAGTAATCGGCAAGACTTTATTTTCAGCACATTCATTGGTTACTTTTTTAAAAGTAATCGGTAAGATTTTTATTTCCAACATATTCATCGCTTACTATTTCAAAAGTAATCAGCATGATTTATTTTCAGCACATTCGTCGGTTACTATTTCAAAAGTAATCGGCAAGATTTTTATTTTCAGCTTATTGGTCAGTGACTATTCCAAAAGTAATCGGCACGATTTTTATTTTCAGCATATTTGTCGGTTACTGTTTTAAAAGTAATCGACAAGATTTTTATTTTCAACATATTTGTCGGTTACTATTTCAAAAGTAATCGGCAAGACTTTATTTTCAGCACATTCATTGGTTACTTTTTTAAAAGTAATCGGTAAGATTTTTATTTCCAACATATTCATCGCTTACTATTTCAAAAGTAATCAGCATGATTTATTTTCAGCACATTCGTCGCTTACTATTTCGAAAGTAATCGGCATGATTTATTTTCAGCACATTCGTCGGTTACTATTTCAAAAGTAATCGGCAAGATTTTTATTTTCAACATATTTGTCGGTTACTATTTTAAAAGTAATCGACAAGATTTTTATTTTCAACATATTCGTCGGTTACTATTTCAAAAGTAATCGGCAAGACTTTATTTTCAGCACATTCATTGGTTACTTTTTTAAAAGTAATCGGTAAGATTTTTATTTCCAACATATTCATCGCTTACTATTTCAAAAGTAATCAGCATGATTTATTTTCAGCACATTCGTCGGTTACTATTTCAAAAGTAATCGGCAAGATTTTTATTTTCAGCTTATTGGTCGGTGACTATTTCAAAAGTAATCGGCAAGATTTTTATTTTCAGCATATTTGTCGGTTACTTTTTCAAAAGTAATCGGCAAGATTTTTATTTTTAGCATATTTGTCGGTTACTATTTTAAAAGTAATCGGCAAGATTTTTATTTTCAACATATTCGTCGGTTCCTATTTCAAAAGTAATCGGCAAGATTTCTAGTTTTAGCATATTTGTCGGTTACTATTTTAAAAGTAATCGAGAAGATTTTTATTTTCAACATATTCGTCGCTTACTATTTCAAAAGTAATCGGCATGATTTATTTTCAACACATTCGTCGGTTACTATTTCAAAAGCAATCGGCATGATTTATTTTCAGCACATATTCGTCGGTTACTATTTCAAAAGTAATGGGCAAGTCTTTTATTTTCAGAACATTTGTCGGTTACTATTTCAATAGTAATCGGCCTGATTTATTTTCAGCACATTCGTCGGTTACTATTTCAAAAATAATCGGCATGATTTATTTTCAACACATTCGTCGGTTACTATTTCAAAAGTAATCGGCATGATCTATTTTCTGCACATTCGTCGTTTACTATTTCAAAAGTAATCGGCAAGATTTTTATTTTTAGCATATTTGTCGGTTATTATTTTAAAAGTAATCGACAAGATTTTTATTTTCAACATATTCGTCGGTTCCTATTTCAAAAGTAATCGGCAAGATTTTTAGTTTTAGCATATTTGTCGGTTACTATTTTAAAAGTAATCGAGAAGATTTTTATTTTAAACATATTAGTCGCTTACAATTTCAAAAGTAATCGGCATGATTTATTTTCAGCACATTCGTCGGTTACTATTTCAAAAGTAATCGGCAAGATTTATTTTCAGCACATATTCGTCGGTTACTATTTCAAAAGTAATGGGCAAGACTTTTATTTTCAGCACATTTGTCGATTACTGTTTCAATAGTAATCGAAATAGTAATCGGCATGATTTATTTTCAGCACATTCGTCGGTTACTATTTCAAAAATAATCGGCATGATTTATTTTCATCACATTCGTCGGTTACTATTTCAAAAGTAATCGGCATGATCTATTTTCTGCACAATCGTCGGTTACTATTTCAAAAGTAATCGGCAAGATTTTTATTTTCAGCATATTTGTCGGTTACTATTTTAAAAGTAATCGACAAGATTTTTATTTTCAACATATTCGTCGGTTCCTATTTAAAAAGTAATCGGCAAGACTTTATTTTCAGTACATTCGTTGGTTACTATTTTAAAAGTAATCGACAAGATTTTTATTTTCAACATATTCTTCGGTTCCTATTTAAAAAGTAATCGGCAAGACTTTATTTTCAGTACATTCGTTGGTTACTATTTTAAAAGTAATCGGTAAGATTTTTATTTTCAACATATTCGTCGCTTACTATTTCGAAAGTAATCGGCATGATTTATTTTCAGCATATTCCTTTGTTACTATTTCAAAAGTAATGGGCAAGACTTTTATTTTCAGCACATTTGTCGGTTACTATTTCAATAGTAATCGGCATGATTTATTTTCAGCACATTCGTCGGTTACTATTTCAAAAATAATCGGCATGATTTATTTTCAACACATTCGTCGGTTACTATTTCAAAAGTAATCGGCATGATCTATTTTCTGCACATTCGTCGGTTACTATTTCAAAAGTAATCGGCAAGATTTTTATTTTTAGCATATTTGTCGGTTATTATTTTAAAAGTAATTGACAAGATTTTTATTTTCAACATATTTGTCGGTTCCTATTTCAAAAGTAATCGGCAAGATTTTTAGTTTTAGCATATTTGTCGGTTACTATTTTAAAAGTAATCGAGAAGATTTTTATTTTCAACATATACGTCGCTTACTATTTCAAAAGTAATCGGCAAGATTTTTATTTTCAGCATATTTGTCGGTTACTTTTTCAAAAGTAATCGGCAAGATTTTTATTTTTAGCATATTTTTCGGTTACTATTTTAAAAGTAATCGGCAAGATTTTTATTTTCAACATATTCGTCGGTTCCTATTTCAAAAGTAATCGGCAAGATTTTTAGTTTTAGCATATTTGTCGGTTACTATTTTAAAAGTAATCGAGAAGATTTTTATTTTCAACATATTCGTCGCTTACTATTTCAAAAGTAATCGGCAAGATTTATTTTCAGCACATATTCGTCGGTTACTATTTCAAAAGTAATGGGCAAGACTTTTACTTTCAGCACATTTGTCGGTTACTATTTCAATAGTAATCGGCACGATTTATTTTCAGCACATTCGTCGGTTACTATTTCAAAAATAATCGGCATGATTTATTTTCAACACATTCGTCGGTTACTATTTCAAAAGTAATCGGCATGATCTATTTTCTGCACAATCGTCGGTTACTATTTCAAAAGTAATCGGCAAGATTTTTATTTTCAGCATATTTGTCGGTTACTATTTTAAAAGTAATCGACAAGATTTTTATTTTCAACATATTCGTCGGTTACTATTTCAAAAGTAATCGGCAAGACTTTATTTTCAGCATATTCGTCGGTTACTATTTTAAAAGTAATCGACAAGATTTTTATTTTCAACATATTCGTCGGTTACTATTTCAAAAGTAATCGGCAAGACTTTATTTTCAGCACATTCATTGGTTACTTTTTTAAAAGTAATTGGTAAGATTTTTATTTCCAACATATTCATCGCTTACTATTTCAAAAGTAATCAGCATGATTTATTTTCAGCACATTCGTCGGTTACTATTTCAAAAGTAATCGGCAAGATTTTTATTTTCAGCTTATTGGTCGGTGACTATTTCAAAAGTAATCGGCAAGATTTTTATTTTCAGCATATTTGTCGGTTACTTTTTCAAAAGTAATCGGCAAGATTTTTATTTTTAGCATATTTGTCGGTTACTATTTTAAAAGTAATCGGCAAGATTTTTAGTTTTAGCATATTTGTCGGTTACTATTTTAAAAGTAATCCAGAAGATTTTTATTTTCAACATATTCGTCGCTTACTATTTCAAAAGTAATCGGCATGATTTATTTTCAGCACATTCGTCGGTTACTATTTCAAAAGTAATCGGCAAGATTTATTTTCAGCACATATTCGTCGGTTACTATTTCAAAAGTAATGGGCAAGACTTTTATTTTCAGCACATTTGTCGATTACTATTTCAATAGTAATCGGCATGATTTATTTTCAGCACATTCGTCGGTTACTATTTCAAAAATAATCGGCATGATTTATTTTCAACACATTCGTCGGTTACTATTTCAAAAGTAATCGGCATGATCTATTTTCTGCACAATCGTCGGTTACTATTTCAAAAGTAATCGGCAAGATTTTTATTTTCAGCATATTTGTCGGTTACTGTTTTAAAAGTAATCGACAAGATTTTTATTTTCAACATATTCGTCGGTTACTATTTCAAAAGTAATCGGCAAGACTTTATTTTCAGCATATTCGTTGGTTACTATTTTAAAAGTAATCGGTAAGATTTTTATTTTCTACATATTCGTCGCTTACTATTTCGAAAGTAATCGGCATGATTTATTTTCAGCACATTCGTCAGTTACTATTTCAAAAGTAATCGGCAAGATTTTTATTTTCAACATATTTGTCGGTTACTATTTTAAAAGTAATCGACAAGATTTTTATTTTCAACATATTTGTCGGTTACTATTTCAAAAGTAATCGGCAAGACTTTATTTTCAGCACATTCATTGGTTACTTTTTTAAAAGTAATCGGTAAGATTTTTATTTCCAACATATTCATCGCTTACTATTTCAAAAGTAATCAGCATGATTTATTTTCAGCACATTCGTCGGTTACTATTTCAAAAGTAATCGGCAAGATTTTTATTTTCAGCTTATTGGTCAGTGACTATTCCAAAAGTAATCGGCAAGATTTTTATTTTCAGCATATTTGTCGGTTACTGTTTTAAAAGTAATCGACAAGATTTTTATTTTCAACATATTTGTCGGTTACTATTTCAAAAGTAATCGGCAAGACTTTATTTTCAGCACATTCATTGGTTACTTTTTTAAAGTAATCGGTAAGATTTTTATTTCCAACATATTCATCGCTTACTATTTCAAAAGTAATCAGCATGATTTATTTTCAGCACATTCGTCGCTTACTATTTCGAAAGTAATCGGCATGATTTATTTTCAGCACATTCGTCGGTTACTATTTCAAAAGTAATCGGCAAGATTTTTATTTTCAACATATTTGTCGGTTACTATTTTAAAAGTAATCGACAAGATTTTTATTTTCAACATATTCGTCGGTTACTATTTCAAAAGTAATCGGCAAGACTTTATTTTCAGCACATTCATTGGTTACTTTTTTAAAAGTAATCGGTAAGATTTTTATTTCCAACATATTCATCGCTTACTATTTCAAAAGTAATCAGCATGATTTATTTTCAGCACATTCGTCGGTTACTATTTCAAAAGTAATCGGCAAGATTTTTATTTTCAGCTTATTGGTCGGTGACTATATCAAAAGTAATCGGAAAGATTTTTATTTTCAGCATATTTGTCGGTTACTTTTTCAAAAGTAATCGGCAAGATTTTTATTTTTAGCATATTTGTCGGTTACTATTTTAAAAGTAATCGGCAAGATTTTTATTTTCAACATATTCGTCGGTTCCTATTTCAAAAGTAATCGGCAAGATTTCTAGTTTTAGCATATTTGTCGGTTACTATTTTAAAAGTAATCGAGAAGATTTTTATTTTCAACATATTCGTCGCTTACTATTTCAAAAGTAATCGGCATGATTTATTTTCAGCACATATTCGTCGGTTACTATTTCAAAAGTAATGGGCAAGTCTTTTATTTTCAGAACATTTGTCGGTTACTATTTCAATAGTAATCGGCCTGATTTATTTTCAGCACATTCGTCGGTTACTATTTCAAAAATAATCGGCATGATTTATTTTCAACACATTCGTCGGTTACTATTTCAAAAGTAATCGGCATGATCTATTTTCTGCACATTCGTCGGTTACTATTTCAAAAGTAATCGGCAAGATTTTTATTTTTAGCATATTTGTCGGTTATTATTTTAAAAGTAATCGACAAGATTTTTATTTTCAACATATTCGTCGGTTCCTATTTCAAAAGTAATCGGCAAGATTTTTAGTTTTAGCATATTTGTCGGTTACTATTTTAAAAGTAATCGAGAAGATTTTTATTTTCAACATATTAGTCGCTTACTATTTCAAAAGTAATCGGCATGATTTATTTTCAGCACATTCGTCGGTTACTATTTCAAAAGTAATCGGCAAGATTTATTTTCAGCACATATTCGTCGGTTACTGTAACGCCCTAGTTAATATTTTATTATTTTGGTTGATTTAATATGTTTTATGTATTTTATATAATTTATGTGATTTATGTGAATAATTTGAAGTGTTGTTATTTATCATATAATTATTTGTGTGATTTTTGTTATTTAAGTAATTTAGGAGGAATTAGTAATTATTTAGAATTAGTAGAGTTTAAGGGGGTTAATGGAGATTAAAAGAAAATTTAAGTGAGGGAATAAAGAAAAAAAAGGAGTTACACTTTGTAAGGAAATAGGGAAGCCAGTAAGGAAAGAAAAGAAAAGAGCACGTATCAGTAAAACAAAAGAAACAGAGTTTTGGGAGAAAAGAGAAGAACCAAGAGGGAAGAGCTAGGAAGAGAGAATCTGATCAATTGCTGTAGATTTTCGCTGAATTAAGGTAAGGGTGGGCTAGCATTTCAATTGTTGATATATACATGTATGATTTCATGAAAATGGATTGAAATTGGTAGTTTTGGAATTAGGTTTATGAACATGATGAATTGCTCATTTTTCTGATGAATTGCGTTGTAATGTTGTTGTTATGAGATGTTTATGTTGTTTTGTCGTATAATGAACCCATAACATTGTTCAAAAATCATTTTGGGTGATTGAGGGATCAAAGTTGGGATTTTTGGGTTAGAACTATGCTGTTATCGCAACTGTTTCGCTGAACCTGAGACCTGCTCGCTTAAGCGTGCTGCAAGCGTGCAGCTAGCGAGCAAAACCAAACTTACGTCTTTTTGGACGCTTAAGCGTGCAGCTGCTCGCTTAAGCGTGCTGAATCTTTTCCCAGACCATAGTGCGCACGCTCAAGCGTACCGTAAGCGTGCAGTAAGCGAACAAGAACCCAACCTTCGTGTTTTGGCTCGCTTAAGCGTGCAGCTGCTCGCTTAAGCGTGCTGGGTCCTGTGCGACCCATAACGTGATTTTTCTAAGATGTTCCAAACCCAAACCTAAGCTTTCTAAGATGTTTATTATAATTTTTAAGAATTATTTGGATGATAAAAACTATATTACGAAGATGATTAGATGGAATTATGTATGCTTATGTGCAAATAATTATACTTGCTAAGTTGAATTGCCTTGTCGATTGTTGAGTGCTATTGTCCAGTTGGGGAGGGTATCCTAAGTTGTTGTTGTTGTTGGTTGCATGCTGATATGCTCCATTAAGATGTTGGGTTGTATGCTGATATACACCATAGAGTCATTCATTACTCATATGCATTTGTTGGGGGCTTATTGCCCTGGAATGTTTATCATTCACCTGTTGGGGGCTTATTGCCCTGGAACGCTTTATCGTTCACCTGTTGGGGGCTTATTGCCCTGGGATGCTTTAACCATCCAAATTGTTGGGGGCTTATTGCCCTGGAATGCTTAGCATTCAACGCGCGTAGTTGGTACCACATGCATAATGCATTAGATGTTGATGGAGTCTTGCATTAGTAGTAGGAGTGAGTTGTCCTTTTTGGATTGTTGTTGGTGAGATGTCGCCACAAGTGTTGTTATTGTTGATATGATTCAAAGATGAATTTAAATTATAAGATGAGATGATTTGTTGATAATGTTGCTGTTGGTTGAGATCTTTGCTGATGTTTTCAATTTACTTTGATGATTCATATATCTATATGTTACTTTGATTTGTGAACTCACCCCTTCTGCTGGAATTGCCGCCTTGTGGGCAAGTGCAGGTAGCGAAGACTAGTGATGTTGGCTCTTGCGTCTAGGGCTCTGATACATAGTAGGGATGGGGAATCGTTGTCTTGTCTTGCATTCCTTTTATGTATCATTTCTTTTGGAGATAATGTTGCTGAAATTTAATTGTTGGATAATTTCACTATATTGATGGCCTTTGATGCCAAGGATTTGTTGTAGATGTTTAACGATGATGATTTCTAAATAAAGATTTTCCGCTGCAGAATTTTTAATATGATGATATTGTATGTTGGTTTTAAATAGTTTTATATTCTATTTAAACAATTTTGAAAGCGTAGATGTAATACTCCGTTGTTTGATTAAACTCTGATAATTGTTGCATATTATTATGTCATATTGGGAACGGGGTGTTACAATTGGTATCAGAGCAAGTCGGTCCGTCAGACCATTAGAAGAGTCGTGTCGAGCCATGTAGAGTAGTGTGACAGGTTTAAACTGTCTTTGTTGTTCTAATTCTTGTTGTTATGTAGAACTATCGAGATGGCCGGAAGGAATGATGCTGCTCTTGCTGCTGCTTTGCAAGCAATGGCTCAGGTTGTTGGACAACAACAAGGTGCTGGTGGTGCTGGTGAAGGTGTAAGGATGCTTGAAACCTTCTTGAGGAATCATCCACCAACCTTTAAGGGAAGGTACGACCCCGATGGAGCGCAGACTTGGCTGAAGGAGGTCGAGAGGATCTTCCGAGTGATGCAGTGTACGGATGTTCAGATGGTGCGGTTTGGCACGCACATGTTGGCTGAAGAGGCTGACGACTGGTGGGTGAGTGTGCAGCCAGTGTTAGAGGCTGAAGGTGCTGTGATTACATGGGCTGTGTTCCGAAGAGAGTTCCTGAGGAGGTATTTTCCGGAGGATGTCCGAGGTAAGAAAGAGATAGAATTCCTTGAGCTGAAGCAAGGAGACATGTCCATTACGGAATATGCTGCCAAGTTCGTGGAGCTTGCCAAGTTCTATCCACACTATGCTGCGGAGACTGCTGAGTTCTCCAAGTGTATCAAATTTGAGAATGGTCTGCGAGCTGATATCAAGCGGGCCATTGGTTATCAGAAGATCAGAGACTTCTCTGAGTTGGTGAGCAGCTGCCGTATTTATGAAGAGGACACTAAAGCTCACTATAAGATAATGAATGACCGTAGAGGAAAGGGGCAGCAGAGTCGCCCAAAGCCTTATAGTGCCCCAGCTGACAAGGGCAAACAGAGAATGCATGATGAGAGGAGGCCTGCACGTAGAGATGCTCCTGCCGAAGTGGTTTGTTATAAGTGTGGTGTGAAAGGCCACAAGAGCAATGCTTGTACCCGTGATGAGAAGAAATGTTTCAGATGCGGAAAGAAGGGCCATACTGTCACCGAATGCAAGCGTGGAGACATTGTTTGTTTCAACTGTAATGAAGAAGGTCACATTGGTTCTCAGTGTACTAAGCCTAAGAAGGCGCAGACCAGTGGTAGAGTGTTTGCATTGACCGGTACTCAGACTGATCAGGAGGATCGACTTATCAGAGGTACTTGTTTCTTTAATAGTACTCCTTTAATTGCTATTATAGATACTGGTGCAACGCATTGTTTCATTGCTATTGACTGTGCACAAAGATTGGGTTTGATTATGTCTGATATGAATGGGGAGATGGTTGTTGAAACTCCAGCTAAGGGTTCAGTAACTACTTCCCTTGTTTGTTTAAGTTGTCCGTTGTCTGTGTTCGGTAGAGATTTTGAGGTGGACCTTGTTTGTTTGCCGTTAGTGGGAATGGATGTAATATTGGGGATGAATTGGTTAGAGTACAATCATGTCCTGATCAATTGTTTTACGAAGACTGTGCGGTTTTCTTCGGCTGAAGAGGAGAGTGGAGCAAAATTCTTATCCACTAAAGAGATGAAGCGGTTAGAACAAGATGGTGTGTTGATGTTTTCGTTGTTGGCATTCTTGTCGGTGGAGAACCAAGCTGTGATTGATGGGCTGCCTGTTGTGAAGGAATTTCCTGAAGTTTTCCCTGATGAGATTCCAGATGTGCCACCAGAGAGGGAGGTTGAATTTTCGATAGACCTTGTGCCGGGTACGAAGCCTGTGTCGATGGCTCCTTACCGTATGTCAGCTTCGGAGTTAGCTGAGTTAAAGAAGCAGTTAGAAGACTTGCTTGACAAGAAGTTTGTGAGACCGAGTGTTTCGCCGTGGGGAGCGCCGGTGTTGTTAGTAAAGAAGAAGGATGGTAGCATGCGGTTGTGCATCGATTACCGTCAGTTGAATAAAGTGACGATTAAGAATAGGTATCCACTACCGAGGATAGATGACTTGATGGATCAACTAGTGGGTGCCCGTGTGTTTAGCAAAATTGACTTGAGGTCAGGTTACCATCAGATAAAGGTGAAGGATGAGGATATGCAAAAGACAGCATTTCGGACGCGTTATGGTCATTATGAGTATAAGGTGATGCCTTTTGGTGTGACGAATGCACCTGGTGTGTTTATGGAATACATGAACAGAATTTTTCATGAGTACCTGGATCAGTTTGTAGTAGTCTTTATTGATGACATCTTGATTTATTCTAAGACTGAAGCTGAGCATGCAGAGCATTTGAAGATTGTATTGCAAGTGCTGAAAGAGAAGAAATTGTATGCCAAGCTGTCCAAGTGTGAGTTCTGGCTGAATGAAGTAAGTTTTCTTGGCCACATTATTTCTGGTAAAGGTATTGCTGTGGATCCTTCGAAGGTTGATGCCGTGTCGCAGTGGGAGACACCAAAGTCAGTTACTGAGGTAAGAAGTTTTCTTGGGTTGGCTGGTTATTACCGCAGGTTTATTGAAGGATTTTCGAAGTTGGCACTTCCTTTGACGCAGCTGACTTGTAAAGGAAAAGCATTTGTGTGGGATGCTAAATGTGAGAGTAGTTTCAATGAGTTGAAGCAAAGATTGACGACTGCTCCTATTTTGATTTTGCCAAAGCCAGAAGAGCCTTTTGTTGTTTATTGTGATGCATCTAAGCTGGGCTTGGGTGGTGTTTTGATGCAAGATGGCAAGGTGGTAGCGTATGCTTCTAGGCAGCTGAGAGTGCATGAGAAGAATTATCCTACGCATGATCTAGAATTGGCAGCCGTGGTGTTTGTGTTGAAAATTTGGAGGCATTATTTGTATGGTTCCAGATTCGAGGTGTTTAGTGACCACAAGAGTTTAAAGTATTTGTTTGATCAGAAGGAGTTGAACATGAGGCAGAGAAGGTGGCTTGAGTTACTTAAGGACTATGACTTTGGCTTGAATTACCATCCGGGTAAAGCCAATGTAGTTGCGGATGCGTTGAGCAGAAAGACATTGCATATGTCGGCTATGATGGTGAAGGAGTTCGAGTTGCTTGAACAGTTTAGAGACTTGAGTCTTGCTTGTGAAAGATCGCATCAGAGTGTGAAGTTGGGTATGTTGAAGATTAATAGTGATTTCTTGAGTAGTATCAAAGAGGCACAGAAGCTTGATGTTAAGTTTGTGGATTTAATGGCTGCTAGTGATCCGAATGTAGATGGTGATTTCAAGGTTGATGACCAAGGTGTGTTGAGGTTTAGAGGAAGAATTTGTATTCCGGATGATGAGGATTTGAAAAGGATGATTTTAGAAGAAAGTCATAAGAGTAGTTTGAGTATTCATCCTGGAGCTACTAAAATGTATCATGACCTGAAGAAATTATTTTGGTGGTCCGGTTTGAAGAGGGATGTTGCGCAATTTGTTTATGCATGTTTGACTTGCCAGAAGTCTAAAGTTGAACATCAGAAGCCTGCAGGGCTGTTGACTCCGTTAGATGTACCCGAGTGGAAATGGGATAGCATTTCGATGGATTTTGTAACGAGTTTACCGAATACTTCAAGAGGGCATGATGCCATTTGGGTCGTGGTCGACAGGTTGACTAAGTCGGCGCACTTTGTTCCGATCAACGTTACTTATTCGGTAGCTCAGTTGGCGGAGATCTATATTCGTGATATTGTGAAGTTGCATGGTGTTCCATCTAGTATTGTGTCGGATAGAGATCCGAGGTTTACTTCGAGGTTTTGGAAGAGTTTACAAGATGCCTTGGGTTCGAAGTTAAGATTGAGCTCGGCTTATCATCCGCAGACAGATGGTCAGTCGGAGAGGACTATCCAATCCTTAGAAGATTTGTTGAGGGTGTGTGTACTCGAGCAAGGTGGAGCTTGGGACAGCCACTTGTCTTTGATAGAGTTTACTTACAACAATAGTTACCATTCTAGTATTGGTATGGCACCGTTCGAAGCTTTGTATGGTCGAAGGTGTAGAACTCCTCTATGTTGGTTTGAGTCGGGTGAAAGTTTTGTGTTAGGACCTGAGTTAGTGCAGCAGACTACGGAAAAGGTCAAGATGATAAGAGAAAAGATGAAAGCATCTCAAGATCGTCAGAAGAGTTATCATGATAAAAGGAGAAAAGCCCTTGAGTTTCAGGAGGGTGAGCATGTGTTTTTGAGGGTTACTCCGATGACGGGTGTAGGACGTGCATTGAAGTCGAAGAAGTTGACTCCAAAGTTCATTGGTCCTTATCAGATTTCCGAGAGAATTGGAACCGTGGCATATCGGATTGGGTTGCCACCACATCTATCGAACTTGCATGATGTGTTTCATGTGTCGCAGTTGAGGAAGTATGTAGCAGATCCTTCGCATGTTATTCCTAGGGATGATGTACAAGTTAGAGATAATCTTACTGTGGAGACTTTGCCTTTGAGGATTGATGATCGCAAGGTGAAGCAGTTGAGAGGCAAGGAAATACCTCTGGTTAGAGTTGTTTGGGGCGGTGTAACCGGTGAGAGTTTGACTTGGGAATTGGAAAGCAAGATGCAAGAGTCCTATCCTGAGTTGTTTGTTGCTTAAGGTATTATTTCGAGGACGAAATTCTCTAAGTTGGGGAGAGTTGTAACGCCCTAGTTAATATTTTATTATTTTGGTTGATTTAATATGTTTTATGTATTTTATATAATTTATGTGATTTATGTGAATAATTTGAAGTGTTGTTATTTATCATATAATTATTTGTGTGATTTTTGTTATTTAAGTAATTTAGGAGGAATTAGTAATTATTTAGAATTAGTAGAGTTTAAGGGGGTTAATGGAGATTAAAAGAAAATTTAAGTGAGGGAATAAAGAAAAAAAAGGAGTTACACTTTGTAAGGAAATAGGGAAGCCAGTAAGGAAAGAAAAGAAAAGAGCACGTATCAGTAAAACAAAAGAAACAGAGTTTTGGGAGAAAAGAGAAGAACCAAGAGGGAAGAGCTAGGAAGAGAGAATCTGATCAATTGCTGTAGATTTTCGCTGAATTAAGGTAAGGGTGGGCTAGCATTTCAATTGTTGATATATACATGTATGATTTCATGAAAATGGATTGAAATTGGTAGTTTTGGAATTAGGTTTATGAACATGATGAATTGCTCATTTTTCTGATGAATTGCGTTGTAATGTTGTTGTTATGAGATGTTTATGTTGTTTTGTCGTATAATGAACCCATAACATTGTTCAAAAATCATTTTGGGTGATTGAGGGATCAAAGTTGGGATTTTTGGGTTAGAACTATGCTGTTATCGCAACTGTTTCGCTGAACCTGAGACCTGCTCGCTTAAGCGTGCTGCAAGCGTGCAGCTAGCGAGCAAAACCAAACTTACGTCTTTTTGGACGCTTAAGCGTGCAGCTGCTCGCTTAAGCGTGCTGAATCTTTTCCCAGACCATAGTGCGCACGCTCAAGCGTACCGTAAGCGTGCAGTAAGCGAACAAGAACCCAACCTTCGTGTTTTGGCTCGCTTAAGCGTGCAGCTGCTCGCTTAAGCGTGCTGGGTCCTGTGCGACCCATAACGTGATTTTTCTAAGATGTTCCAAACCCAAACCTAAGCTTTCTAAGATGTTTATTATAATTTTTAAGAATTATTTGGATGATAAAAACTATATTACGAAGATGATTAGATGGAATTATGTATGCTTATGTGCAAATAATTATACTTGCTAAGTTGAATTGCCTTGTCGATTGTTGAGTGCTATTGTCCAGTTGGGGAGGGTATCCTAAGTTGTTGTTGTTGTTGGTTGCATGCTGATATGCTCCATTAAGATGTTGGGTTGTATGCTGATATACACCATAGAGTCATTCATTACTCATATGCATTTGTTGGGGGCTTATTGCCCTGGAATGTTTATCATTCACCTGTTGGGGGCTTATTGCCCTGGAACGCTTTATCGTTCACCTGTTGGGGGCTTATTGCCCTGGGATGCTTTAACCATCCAAATTGTTGGGGGCTTATTGCCCTGGAATGCTTAGCATTCAACGCGCGTAGTTGGTACCACATGCATAATGCATTAGATGTTGATGGAGTCTTGCATTAGTAGTAGGAGTGAGTTGTCCTTTTTGGATTGTTGTTGGTGAGATGTCGCCACAAGTGTTGTTATTGTTGATATGATTCAAAGATGAATTTAAATTATAAGATGAGATGATTTGTTGATAATGTTGCTGTTGGTTGAGATCTTTGCTGATGTTTTCAATTTACTTTGATGATTCATATATCTATATGTTACTTTGATTTGTGAACTCACCCCTTCTGCTGGAATTGCCGCCTTGTGGGCAAGTGCAGGTAGCGAAGACTAGTGATGTTGGCTCTTGCGTCTAGGGCTCTGATACATAGTAGGGATGGGGAATCGTTGTCTTGTCTTGCATTCCTTTTATGTATCATTTCTTTTGGAGATAATGTTGCTGAAATTTAATTGTTGGATAATTTCACTATATTGATGGCCTTTGATGCCAAGGATTTGTTGTAGATGTTTAACGATGATGATTTCTAAATAAAGATTTTCCGCTGCAGAATTTTTAATATGATGATATTGTATGTTGGTTTTAAATAGTTTTATATTCTATTTAAACAATTTTGAAAGCGTAGATGTAATACTCCGTTGTTTGATTAAACTCTGATAATTGTTGCATATTATTATGTCATATTGGGAACGGGGTGTTACAGTTACTATTTCAAAAGTAATGGGCAAGACTTTTATTTTCAGCACATTTGTCGATTACTATTTCAATAGTAATCAGCATGATTTATTTTCAGCACATTCGTCGGTTACTATTTCAAAAATAATCGGCATGATTTATTTTCAACACATTCGTCGGTTACTATTTCAAAAGTAATCGGCATGATCTATTTTCTGCACAATCGTCGGTTACTATTTCAAAAGTAATCGGCAAGATTTTTATTTTCAGCATATTTGTCGGTTACTGTTTTAAAAGTAATCGACAAGATTTTTATTTTCAACATATTCGTCGGTTACTATTTCAAAAGTAATCGGCAAGACTTTATTTTCAGCATATTCGTTGGTTACTATTTTAAAAGTAATCGGTAAGATTTTTATTTTCTACATATTCGTCGCTTACTATTTCGAAAGTAATCGGCATGATTTATTTTCAGCACATTCGTCAGTTACTATTTCAAAAGTAATCGGCAAGATTTTTATTTTCAACATATTTGTCGGTTACTATTTTAAAAGTAATCGACAAGATTTTTATTTTCAACATATTTGTCGGTTACTATTTCAAAAGTAATCGGCAAGACTTTATTTTCAGCACATTCATTGGTTACTTTTTTAAAAGTAATCGGTAAGATTTTTATTTCCAACATATTCATCGCTTACTATTTCAAAAGTAATCAGCATGATTTATTTTCAGCACATTCGTCGCTTACTATTTCAAAAGTAATCGGCAAGATTTTTATTTTCAGCTTATTGGTCAGTGACTATTCCAAAAGTAATCGGCAAGATTTTTATTTTCAGCATATTTGTCGGTTACTGTTTTAAAAGTAATCGACAAGATTTTTATTTTCAACATATTTGTCGGTTAGTATTTCAAAAGTAATCGGCAAGACTTTATTTTCAGCACATTCATTGGTTACTTTTTTAAAAGTAATCGGTAAGATTTTTATTTCCAACATATTCATCGCTTACTATTTCAAAAGTAATCAGCATGATTTATTTTCAGCACATTCGTCGCTTACTATTTCGAAAGTAATCGGCATGATTTATTTTCAGCACATTCGTCGGTTACTATTTCAAAAGTAATCGGCAAGATTTTTATTTTCAACATATTTGTCGGTTACTATTTTAAAAGTAATCGACAAGATTTTTATTTTCAACATATTCGTCGGTTACTATTTCAAAAGTAATCGGCAAGACTTTATTTTCAGCACATTCATTGGTTACTTTTTTAAAAGTAATCGGTAAGATTTTTATTTCCAACATATTCATCGCTTACTATTTCAAAAGTAATCAGCATGATTTATTTTCAGCACATTCGTCGGTTACTATTACAAAAGTAATCGGCAAGATTTTTATTTTCAGCTTATTGGTCGGTGACTATTTCAAAAGTAATCGGCAAGATTTTTATTTTCAGCATATTTGTCGGTTACTTTTTCAAAAGTAATCGGCAAGATTTTTATTTTTAGCATATTTGTCAGTTACTATTTTAAAAGTAATCGGCAAGATTTTTATTTTCAACATATTCGTCGGTTCCTATTTCAAAAGTAATCGGCAAGATTTCTAGTTTTAGCATATTTGTCGGTTACTATTTTAAAAGTAATCGAGAAGATTTTTATTTTCAACATATTCGTCGCTTACTATTTCAAAAGTAATCGGCATGATTTATTTTCAACACATTCGTCGGTTACTATTTCAAAAGCAATCGGCATGATTTATTTTCAGCACATATTCGTCGGTTACTATTTCAAAAGTAATGGGCAAGTCTTTTATTTTCAGAACATTTGTCGGTTACTATTTCAATAGTAATCGGCCTGATTTATTTTCAGCACATTCGTCGGTTACTATTTCAAAAGTAATCGGCATGATCTATTTTCTGCACATTCGTCGGTTACTATTTCAAAAGTAATCGGCAAGATTTTTATTTTTAGCATATTTGTCGGTTATTATTTTAAAAGTAATCGACAAGATTTTTATTTTCAACATATTCGTCGGTTCCTATTTCAAAAGTAATCGGCAAGATTTTTAGTTTTAGCATATTTGTCGGTTACTATTTTAAAAGTAATCGAGAAGATTTTTATTTTCAACATATTAGTCGCTTACTATTTCAAAAGTAATCGGCATGATTTATTTTCAGCACATTCGTCGGTTACTATTTCAAAAGTAATCGGCAAGATTTATTTTCAGCACATATTCGTCGGTTACTATTTCAAAAGTAATGGGCAAGACTTTTATTTTCAGCACATTTGTCGATTACTATTTCAATAGTAATCGGCATGATTTATTTTCAGCACATTCGTCGGTTACTATTTCAAAAATAATCGGCATGATTTATTTTCAACACATTCGTCGGTTACTATTTCAAAAGTAATCGGCATGATCTATTTTCTGCACAATCGTCGGTTACTATTTCAAAAGTAATCGGCAAGATTTTTATTTTCAGCATATTTGTCGGTTACTGTTTTAAAAGTAATCGACAAGATTTTTATTTTCAACATATTCGTCGGTTACTATTTCAAAAGTAATCGGCAAGACTTTATTTTCAGCATATTCGTTGGTTACTATTTTAAAAGTAATCGGTAAGATTTTTATTTTCTACATATTCGTCGCTTACTATTTCGAAAGTAATCGGCATGATTTATTTTCAGCACATTCGTCAGTTACTATTTCAAAAGTAATCGGCAAGATTTTTATTTTCAACATATTTGTCGGTTACTATTTTAAAAGTAATCGACAAGATTTTTATTTTCAACATATTTGTCGGTTACTATTTCAAAAGTAATCGGCAAGACTTTATTTTCAGCACATTCATTGGTTACTTTTTTAAAAGTAATCGGTAAGATTTTTATTTCCAACATATTCATCGCTTACTATTTCAAAAGTAATCAGCATGATTTATTTTCAGCACATTCGTCGGTTACTATTTCAAAAGTAATCGGCAAGATTTTTATTTTCAGCTTATTGGTCGGTGACTATTTCAAAAGTAATCGGCAAGATTTTTATTTTCAGCATATTTGTCGGTTACTGTTTTAAAAGTAATCGACAAGATTTTTATTTTCAACATATTTGTCGGTTACTATTTCAAAAGTAATCGGCAAGACTTTATTTTCAGCACATTCATTGGTTACTTTTTTAAAAGTAATCGGTAAGATTTTTATTTCCAACATATTCATCGCTTACTATTTCAAAAGTAATCAGCATGATTTATTTTCAGCACATTCGTCGCTTACTATTTCGAAAGTAATCGGCATGATTTATTTTCAGCACATTCGTCGGTTACTATTTCAAAAGTAATCGGCAAGATTTTTATTTTCAACATATTTTTCGGTTACTATTTTAAAAGTAATCGACAAGATTTTTATTTTCAACATATTCGTCGGTTACTATTTCAAAAGTAATCGGCAAGACTTTATTTTCAGCACATTCATTGGTTACTTTTTTAAAAGTAATCGGTAAGATTTTTATTTCCAACATATTCATCGCTTACTATTTCAAAAGTAATCAGCATGATTTATTTTCAGCACATTCGTCGGTTACTATTTCAAAAGTAATCGGCAAGATTTTTATTTTCAGCTTATTGGTCGGTGACTATTTCAAAAGTAATCGGCAAGATTTTTATTTTCAGCATATTTGTCGGTTACTTTTTCAAAAGTAATCGGCAAGATTTTTATTTTTAGCATATTTGTCGGTTACTATTTTAAAAGTAATCGGCAAGATTTTTATTTTCAACATATTCGTCGGTTCCTATTTCAAAAGTAATCGGCAAGATTTCTAGTTTTAGCATACTTGTCGGTTACTATTTTAAAAGTAATCGAGAAGATTTTTATTTTCAACATATTCGTCGCTTACTATTTCAAAAGTAATCGGCATGATTTATTTTCAACACATTCGTCGGTTACTATTTCAAAAGCAATCGGCATGATTTATTTTCAGCACATATTCGTCGGTTACTATCTCAAAAGTAATGGGCAAGTCTTTTATTTTCAGAACATTTGTCGGTTACTATTTCAATAGTAATCGGCCTGATTTATTTTCAGCACATTCGTCGGTTACTATTTCAAAAATAATCGGCATGATTTATTTTCAACACATTCGTCGGTTACTATTTCAAAAGTAATCGGCATGATCTATTTTCTGCACATTCGTCGGTTACTATTTCAAAAGTAATCGGCAAGATTTTTATTTTTAGCATATTTGTCGGTTATTATTTTAAAAGTAATCGACAAGATTTTTATTTTCAACATATTCGTCGGTTACTATTTCAAAAGTAATCGGCAAGACTTTATTTTCAGCACATTCATTGGTTACTTTTTTAAAAGTAATCGGTAAGATTTTTATTTCCAACATATTTGTCGGTTACTATTTCAAAAGTAATCGGCAAGACTTTATTTTCAGCACATTCATTGGTTACTTTTTTAAAAGTAATCGGTAAGATTTTTATTTCCAACATATTCATCGCTTACTATTTCAAAAGTAATCAGCATGATTTATTTTCAGCACATTCGTCGCTTACTATTTCGAAAGTAATCGGCATGATTTATTTTCAGCACATTCGTCGGTTACTATTTCAAAAGTAATCGGCAAGATTTTTATTTTCAACATATTTTTCGGTTACTATTTTAAAAGTAATCGACAAGATTTTTATTTTCAACATATTCGTCGGTTACTATTTCAAAAGTAATCGGCAAGACTTTATTTTCAGCACATTCATTGGTTACTTTTTTAAAAGTAATCGGTAAGATTTTTATTTCCAACATATTCATCGCTTACTATTTCAAAAGTAATCAGCATGATTTATTTTCAGCACATTCGTCGCTTACTATTTCGAAAGTAATCGGCATGATTTATTTTCAGCACATTCGTCGGTTACTATTTCAAAAGTAATCGGCAAGATTTTTATTTTCAACATATTTTTCGGTTACTATTTTAAAAGTAATCGACAAGATTTTTATTTTCAACATATTCGTCGGTTACTATTTCAAAAGTAATCGGCAAGACTTTATTTTCAGCACATTCATTGGTTACTTTTTTAAAAGTAATCGGTAAGATTTTTATTTCCAACATATTCATCGCTTACTATTTCAAAAGTAATCAGCATGATTTATTTTCAGCACATTCGTCGGTTACTATTTCAAAAGTAATCGGCAAGATTTTTATTTTCAGCTTATTGGTCGGTTACTATTTCAAAAGTAATCGGCAAGATTTTTATTTTCAGCATATTTGTCGGTTACTTTTTCAAAAGTAATCGGCAAGATTTTTATTTTTAGCATATTTGTCGGTTACTATTTTAAAAGTAATCGGCAAGATTTTTATTTTCAACATATTCGTCGGTTCCTATTTCAAAAGTAATCGGCAAGATTTCTAGTTTTAGCATACTTGTCGGTTACTATTTTAAAAGTAATCGAGAAGATTTTTATTTTCAACATATTCGTCGCTTACTATTTCAAAAGTAATCGGCATGATTTATTTTCAACACATTCGTCGGTTACTATTTCAAAAGCAATCGGCATGATTTATTTTCAGCACATATTCGTCGGTTACTATCTCAAAAGTAATGGGCAAGTCTTTTATTTTCAGAACATTTGTCGGTTACTATTTCAATAGTAATCGGCCTGATTTATTTTCAGCACATTCGTCGGTTACTATTTCAAAAATAATCGGCATGATTTATTTTCAACACATTCATCGGTTACTATTTCAAAAGTAATCGGCATGATCTATTTTCTGCACATTCGTCGGTTACTATTTCAAAAGTAATCGGCAAGATTTTTATTTTTAGCATATTTGTCGGTTATTATTTTAAAAGTAATCGACAAGATTTTTATTTTCAACATATTCGTCGGTTCCTATTTCAAAAGTAATCGGCAAGATTTTTAGTTTTAGCATATTTGTCGGTTACTATTTTAAAAGTAATCGAGAAGATTTTTATTTTAAACATATTAGTCGCTTACAATTTCAAAAGTAATCGGCATGATTTATTTTCAGCACATATTCGTCGGTTACTATTTCAAAAGTAATGGGCAAGACTTTTATTTTCAGCACATTTGTCGATTACTATTTCAATAGTAATCGGCATGATTTATTTTCAGCACATTCGTCGGTTACTATTTCAAAAATAATCGGCATGATTTATTTTCATCACATTCGTCGGTTACTATTTCAAAAGTAATCGGCATGATCTATTTTCTGCACAATCGTCGGTTACTATTTCAAAAGTAATCGGCAAGATTTTTATTTTCAGCATATTTGTCGGTTACTATTTTAAAAGTAATCGACAAGATTTTTATTTTCAACATATTCGTCGGTTCCTATTTAAAAAGTAATCGGCAAGACTTTATTTTCAGTACATTCGTTGGTTACTATTTTAAAAGTAATCGGTAAGATTTTTATTTTCAACATATTCGTCGCTTACTATTTCGAAAGTAATCGGCATGATTTATTTTCAGCACATTCGTCGGTTACTATTTCAAAAGTAATCGACAAGATTTTTATTTTCAACATATTTGTCGGTTACTATTTTAAAAGTAATCGACATGATTTTTATTTTCAACATATTCGTCGGTTACTATTTCAAAAGTAATCGGCAAGACTTTATTTTCAGCATATTCCTTTGTTACTATTTCAAAAGTAATCGGTAAGATTTTTATTTTCAACATATTCGTCGGTTACTATTTCGAAGGTAATCGGCATGATTTATTTTCAGTACATTCGTTGGTTACTATTTTAAAAGTAATCGGTAAGATTTTTATTTTCAACATATTCGTCGCTTACTATTTCGAAAGTAATCGGCATGATTTATTTTCAGCAGATTCGTCGGTTACTATTTCAAAAGTAATCGGCAAGATTTTTATTTTCAACATATTTGTCGGTTACTATTTTAAAAGTAATCGACAAGATTTTTATTTTCGACATATTCGTCGGTTACTATTTCAAAAGTAATCGGCAAGACTTTATTTTCAGCATATTCGTCGGTTACTATTTCAAAAGTAATCGGCAAGATTTATTTTCAGCACATATTCGTCGGTTACTATTTCAAAAGTAATGGGCAAGACTTTTATTTTCAGCACATTTGTCGATTACTATTTCAATAGTAATCGGCATGATTTATTTTCAGCACATTCGTCGGTTACTATTTCAAAAATAATCGGCATGATTTATTTTCATCACATTCGTCGGTTACTATTTCAAAAGTAATCGGCATGATCTATTTTCTGCACAATCGTCGGTTACTATTTCAAAAGTAATCGGCAAGATTTTTATTTTCAGCATATTTGTCGGTTACTATTTTAAAAGTAATCGACAAGATTTTTATTTTCAACATATTCGTCGGTTCCTATTTAAAAAGTAATCGGCAAGACTTTATTTTCAGTACATTCGTTGGTTACTATTTTAAAAGTAATCGGTAAGATTTTTATTTTCAACATATTCGTCGCTTACTATTTCGAAAGTAATCGGCATGATTTATTTTCAGCACATTCGTCGGTTACTATTTCAAAAGTAATCGACAAGATTTTTATTTTCAACATATTTGTCGGTTACTATTTTAAAAGTAATCGACATGATTTTTATTTTCAACATATTTGTCGGTTACTATTTCAAAAGTAATCGGCAAGACTTTATTTTCAGCACATTCATTGGTTACTTTTTTAAAAGTAATCGGTAAGATTTTTATTTCCAACATATTCATCGCTTACTATTTCAAAAGTAATCAGCATGATTTATTTTCAGCACATTCGTCGCTTACTATTTCGAAAGTAATCGGCATGATTTATTTTCAGCACATTCGTCGGTTACTATTTCAAAAGTAATCGGCAAGATTTTTATTTTCAACATATTTGTCGGTTACTATTTTAAAAGTAATCGACACGATTTTTATTTTCAACATATTCGTCGGTTACTATTTCAAAAGTAATCGGCAAGACTTTATTTTCAGCACATTCATTGGTTACTTTTTTAAAAGTAATCGGTAAGATTTTTATTTCCAACATATTCATCGCTTACTATTTCAAAAGTAATCAGCATGATTTATTTTCAGCACATTCGTCGGATACTATTTCAAAAGTAATCGGCAAGATTTTTATTTTCAGCTTATTGGTCAGTGACTATTCCAAAAGTAATCGGCAAGATTTTTATTTTCAGCATATTTGTCGGTTACTGTTTTAAAAGTAATCGACAAGATTTTTATTTTCAACATATTTGTCGGTTACTATTTTAAAAGTAATCGACACGATTTTTATTTTCAACATATTCGTCGGTTACTATTTCAAAAGTAATCGGCAAGACTTTATTTTCAGCACATTCATTGGTTACTTTTTTAAAAGTAATCGGTAAGATTTTTATTTCCAACATATTCATCGCTTACTATTTCAAAAGTAATCAGCATGATTTATTTTCAGCACATTCGTCGGTTACTATTTCAAAAGTAATCGGCAAGATTTTTATTTTCAGCTTATTGGTCAGTGACTATTCCAAAAGTAATCGGCAAGATTTTTATTTTCAGCATATTTGTCGGTTACTGTTTTAAAAGTAATCGACAAGATTTTTATTTTCAACATATTTGTCGGTTACTATTTCAAAAGTAATCGGCAAGACTTTATTTTCAGCACATTCATTGATTACTTTTTTAAAAGTAATCGGTAAGATTTTTATTTCCAACATATTCATCGCTTACTATTTCAAAAGTAATCAGCATGATTTATTTTCAGCACATTCGTCGCTTACTATTTCGAAAGTAATCGGCATGATTTATTTTCAGCACATTCGTCGGTTACTATTTCAAAAGTAATCGGCAAGATTTTTATTTTCAACATATTTGTCGGTTACTATTTTAAAAGTAATCGACAAGATTTTTATTTTCAACATATTCGTCGGTTACTATTTCAAAAGTAATCGGCAAGACTTTATTTTCAGCACATTCATTGGTTACTTTTTTAAAAGTAATCGGTAAGATTTTTATTTCCAACATATTCATCGCTTACTATTTCAAAAGTAATCAGCATGATTTATTTTCAGCACATTCGTCGGTTACTATTTCAAAAGTAATCGGCAAGATTTTTATTTTCAGCTTATTGGTCGGTGACTATTTCAAAAGTAATCGGCAAGATTTTTATTTTCAGCATATTTGTCGGTTACTTTTTCAAAAGTAATCGGCAAGATTTTTATTTTTAGCATATTTGTCGGTTACTATTTTAAAAGTAATCGGCAAGATTTTTATTTTCAACATATTCGTCGGTTCCTATTTCAAAAGTAATCGGCAAGATTTCTAGTTTTAGCATATTTGTCGGTTACTATTTTAAAAGTAATCGAGAAGATTTTTATTTTCAACATATTCGTCGCTTACTATTTCAAAAGTAATCGGCATGATTTATTTTCAACACATTCGTCGGTTACTATTTCAAAAGCAATCGGCATGATTTATTTTCAGCACATATTCGTCGGTTACTATTTCAAAAGTAATGGGCAAGTCTTTTATTTTCAGAACATTTGTCGGTTACTATTTCAATAGTAATCGGCCTGATTTATTTTCAGCACATTCGTCGGTTACTATTTCAAAAATAATCGGCATGATTTATTTTCAACACATTCGTCGGTTACTATTTCAAAAGTAATCGGCATGATCTATTTTCTGCACATTCGTCGGTTACTATTTCAAAAGTAATCGGCAAGATTTTTATTTTTAGCATATTTGTCGGTTATTATTTTAAAAGTAATCGACAAGATTTTTATTTTCAACATATTCGTCGGTTCCTATTTCAAAAGTAATCGGCAAGATTTTTAGTTTTAGCATATTTGTCGGTTACTATTTTAAAAGTAATCGAGAAGATTTTTATTTTAAACATATTAGTCGCTTACAATTTCAAAAGTAATCGGCATGATTTATTTTCAGCACATTCGTCGGTTACTATTTCAAAAGTAATCGGCAAGATTTATTTTCAGCACATATTCGTCGGTTACTATTTCAAAAGTAATGGGCAAGACTTTTATTTTCAGCACATTTGTCGATTACTGTTTCAATAGTAATCGAAATAGTAATCGGCATGATTTATTTTCAGCACATTCGTCGGTTACTATTTCAAAAATAATCGGCATGATTTATTTTCATCACATTCGTCGGTTACTATTTCAAAAGTAATCGGCATGATCTATTTTCTGCACAATCGTCGGTTACTATTTCAAAAGTAATCGGCAAGATTTTTATTTTCAGCATATTTGTCGGTTACTATTTTAAAAGTAATCGACAAGATTTTTATTTTCAACATATTCGTCGGTTCCTATTTAAAAAGTAATCGGCAAGACTTTATTTTCAGTACATTCGTTGGTTACTATTTTAAAAGTAATCGACAAGATTTTTATTTTCAACATATTCTTCGGTTCCTATTTAAAAAGTAATCGGCAAGACTTTATTTTCAGTACATTCGTTGGTTACTATTTTAAAAGTAATCGGTAAGATTTTTATTTTCAACATATTCGTCGCTTACTATTTCGAAAGTAATCGGCATGATTTATTTTCAGCACATTCGTCGGTTTCTATTTCAAAAGTAATCGGCAAGATTTTTATTTTCAACATATTTGTCGGTTACTATTTTAAAAGTAATCGACAAGATTTGTATTTTCAACATATTCGTCGGTTACTATTTCAAAAGTAATCGGCAAGACTTTATTTTCAGCATATTCCTTTGTTACTATTTCAAAAGTAATCGGTAAGATTTTTATTTTCAACATATTCGTCGGTTAATATTTCAAAGGTAATCGGCATGATTTATTTTCAGTACATTCGTTGGTTACTATTTTAAAAGTAATCGGTAAGATTTTTATTTTCAACATATTCGTCGCTTACTATTTCGAAAGTAATCGGCATGATTTATTTTCAGCACATTCGTCGGTTACTATTTCAAAAGTAATCCGCAAGATTTTTATTTTCAGCATATTCGTCGGTGACTATTTCAAAAGTAATCGGCATGATTTATTTTCAGCACATTCGTCAGGTTACTATTTCAAAAGTAATCGGCAAGACTTTTATTTTCAGCACATTTGTCGGTTACTATTTCAATAGTAATTGGCATGATTTATTTTCAGCACATTTGTCGGTTACTATTTCAAAAGTAATCGGCAAGACTTTATATTCAACACTTTCGTCGGTTACTATTTCAAAAGTAATCGGCATCATCTATTTTCTGCACATTCGTCGGTTACTATTTCAAAAGTAATCAGCAAAATTTTTATATTCAGCATATTCGTCGGTTACTATTTCAAAGGTAATCGGCAAGATTTATTTTCAGCACATTCGTCGGTTACTATTTCAAAAGTAATCGGCAAGACTTTATTTTCAACACATTCGTGGGTTACTATTTCAATAGTAATCGGCAAGATTTTTATTTTCAGCATGTACGTCGGTTACTATTTCAAAAGTAATGGGCAAGACTTTTATTTTCAGCATATTTGTCGGTTACTTTTTCAAAAGTAATCAACAAGATTTTTATTTTTAGCATATTTGTCGGTTACTATTTTAAAAGTAATCGGCAAGATTTTTATTTTCAACATATTCGTCGGTTCCTATTTCAAAAGTAATCGGCAAGATTTTTAGTTTTAGCATATTTGTCGGTTACTATTTTAAAAGTAATCGAGAAGATTTTTATTTTCAACATATTCGTCGCTTACTATTTCAAAAGTAATCGGCATGATATATTTTCAGCACATTCGTCGGTTACTATTTCAAAAGTAATCGGCAAGATTTATTTTCAGCACATATTCGTCGGTTACTATTTCAAAAGTAATGGGCAAGACTTTTATTTTCAGCACATTTGTCGGTTACTATTTCAATAGTAATCGGCATGATTTATTTTCAGCACATTCGTCGGTTACTATTTCAAAAATAATCGGCATGTTTTATTTTCAACACATTCGTCGGTTACTATTTCAAAAGTAATCGGCATGATCTATTTTATGCACATTCGTCGGTTACTATTTCAATAGTAATCGGCAAGATTTTTATTTTTAGCATATTTGTCGGTTATTATTTTAAAAGTAATCGACAAGATTTTTATTTTCAACATATTCGTCGGTTCCTATTTCAAAAGTAATCGGCAAGATTTTTAGTTTTAGCAAATTTGTCGGTTACTATTTTAAAAGTAATCGAGAAGATTTTTATTTTCAACATATTCATCGCTTACTATTTCAAAAGTAATCGGCATGATTTATTTTCAGCACATTCGTCGGTTACTATTTCAAAAGTAATCGGCAAGATTTATTTTCAGCACATATTCGTCGGTTACTATTTCCAAAGTAATGGGCAAGACTTTTATTTTCAGCACATTTGTCGGTTACTATTTCAATAGTAATCGGCATGATTTATTTTCAGCACATTCGTCAGTTACTATTTCAAAAATAATCGGCATGATTTATTTTCAACACAATCGTGGGTTACTATTTCAAAAGTAATCGGCATGATCTATTTTCTGCACAATCGTCGGTTACTATTTCAAAAGTAATCGGCAAGATTTTTATTTTCAGCATATTTGTCGGTTACTATTTTAAAAGTAATCGACAAGATTTTTATTTTCGACATATTCGTCGGTTACTATTTCAAAAGTAATCGGCAAGACTTTATTTTCAGCATATTCGTTGGTTACTATTTTAAAAGTAATCGGTAAGATTTTTATTTTCAACATATTCGTCGCTTACTATTTCGAAAGTAATCGGCATGATTTATTTTCAGCACATTCGTCGGTTACTATTTCAAAAGTAATCGGCAAGATTTTTATTTTCAACATATTTGTCGGTTACTATTTTAAAAGTAATCGACAAGATTTTTATTTTCAACACATTCGTCGGTTACTATTTCAAAAGTAATCGGCAAGACTTTATTTTCAGCACATTCATTGGTTACTTTTTTAAAAGTAATCGGTAAGATTTTTATTTCCAACATATTCATCGCTTACTATTTCAAAAGTAATCAGCATGATTTATTTTCAGCACATTCGTCGGTTACTATTTCAAAAGTAATCGGCAAGATTTTTATTTTCAGTATATTGGTCGGTGACTATTTCAAAAGTAATCGGCAAGATTTTTATCTTTAGAATATTTGTCGGTTACTATTTTAAAAGTAATCGGCAAGATTTTTATTTTCAACATATTCGTCGGTTCCTATTTCAAAAGTAAACGGCAAGATTTTTAGTTTTAGCATATTTGTCGGTTACTATTTTAAAAGTAATCGAGAAGATTTTTATTTTCAACATATTCGTCGCTTACTATTTCAAAAGTAATCGGCATGATTTATTTTCAGCACATTCGTCGGTTACTATTTCAAAAGTAATCGGCAAGATTTATTTTCAGCACATATTCGTCGGTTACAATTTCAAAAGTAATGGGCAAGTCTTTTATTTTCAGCACATTTGTCGGTTACTATTTCAATAGTAATCGGCATGATTTATTTTCAGCACATTCGTCGGTTACTATTTCAAAAATAATCGGCCTGATTTATTTTCAACACATTCGTCGGTTACTATTTCAAAAGTAATCGGCATGATCTATTTTCTGCACATTCGTCGGTTACTATTTCAAAAGTAATCGGCAAGATTTTTATTTTTAGCATATTTGTCGGTTATTATTTTAAAAGTAATCGACAAGATTTTTATTTTCAACATATTCGTCGGTTCCTATTTCAAAAATAATCGGCAAGATTTTTAGTTTTAGCATATTTGTCGGTTACTATTTTAAAAGTAATCGAGAAGATTTTTATTTTCAACATATTCGTCGCTTACTATTTCAAAAGTAATCGGCATGATTTATTTTCAGCACATTCGTCGGTTACTATTTCAAAAGTAATCGGCAAGATTTATTTTCAGCACATATTCGTCGGTTACTATTTCCAAAGTAATGGGCAAGACTTTTATTTTCAGCACATTTGTCGGTTACTATTTCAATAGTAATCGGCAAGATTTATTTTCAGCACATATTCGTCGGTTACTATTTCAAAAGTAACGGGCAAGACTTTTATTTTCAGCACATTTGTCGGTTACTATTTCAATAGTAATCGGCATGATTTATTTTCAGCACATTCGTCAGTTACTATTTCAAAAATAATCGGCATGATTTATTTTCAGCACATTCGTGGGTTACTATTTCAAAAGTAATCGGCATGATCTATTTTCTGCACAATCGTCGGTTACTATTTCAAAAGTAATCGGCAAGATTTTTATTTTCAGCATATTTGTCGGTTACTATTTTAAAAGTAATCGACAAGATTTTTATTTTCAACATATTCTTCGGTTCCTATTTAAAAAGTAATCGGCAAGACTTTATTTTCAGTACATTCGTTGGTTACTATTTTAAAAGTAATCGGTAAGATTTTTATTTTCAACATATTCGTCGCTTACTATTTCGAAAGTAATCGGCATGATTTATTTTCAGCACATTCGTCGGTTTCTATTTCAAAAGTAATCGGCAAGATTTTTATTTTCAACATATTTGTCGGTTACTATTTTAAAAGTAATCGACAAGATTTGTATTTTCAACATATTCGTCGGTTACTATTTCAAAAGTAATCGGCAAGACTTTATTTTCAGCATATTCCTTTGTTACTATTTCAAAAGTAATCGGTAAGATTTTTATTTTCAACATATTCGTCGGTTAATATTTCAAAGGTAATCGGCATGATTTATTTTCAGTACATTCGTTGGTTACTATTTTAAAAGTAATCGGTAAGATTTTTATTTTCAACATATTCGTCGGTTACTATTTCAAAAGTAATCGGCATGATTTATTTTCAGCACATTCGTCAGGTTACTATTTCAAAAGTAATCGGCAAGACTTTTATTTTCAGCACATTTGTCGGTTACTATTTCAATAGTAATTGGCATGATTTATTTTCAGCACATTTGTCGGTTACTATTTCAAAAGTAATCGGCAAGACTTTATATTCAACACATTCGTCGGTTACTATTTCAAAAGTAATCGGCATCATCTATTTTCTGCACATTCGTCGGTTACTATTTCAAAAGTAATCAGCAAAATTTTTATATTCAGCATATTCGTCGGTTACTATTTCAAAGGTAATCGGCAAGATTTATTTTCAGCACATTCGTCGGTTACTATTTCAAAAGTAATCGGCAAGACTTTATTTTCAACACATTCGTGGGTTACTATTTCAATAGTAATCGGCAAGATTTTTATTTTCAGCATGTACGTCGGTTACTATTTCAAAAGTAATGGGCAAGACTTTTATTTTCAGCATATTTGTCGGTTACTTTTTCAAAAGTAATCGACAAGATTTTTATTTTTAGCATATTTGTCGGTTACTATTTTAAAAGTAATCGGCAAGATTTTTATTTTCAACATATTCGTCGGTTCCTATTTCAAAAGTAATCGGCAAGATTTTTAGTTTTAGCATATTTGTCGGTTACTATTTTAAAAGTAATCGAGAAGATTTTTATTTTCAACATATTCGTCGCTTACTATTTCAAAAGTAATCGGCATGATTTATTTTCAGCACATTCGTCGGTTACTATTTCAAAAGTAATCGGCAAGATTTATTTTCAGCACATATTCGTCGGTTACTATTTCAAAAGTAATGGGCAAGACTTTTATTTTCAGCACATTTGTCGGTTACTATTTCAATAGTAATCGGCATGATTTATTTTCAGCACATTCGTCGGTTACTATTTCAAAAATAATCGGCATGTTTTATTTTCAACACATTCGTCGGTTACTATTTCAAAAGTAATCGGCATGATCTATTTTATGCACATTCGTCGGTTACTATTTCAATAGTAATCGGCAAGATTTTTATTTTTAGCATATTTGTCGGTTATTATTTTAAAAGTAATCGACAAGATTTTTATTTTCAACATATTCGTCGGTTCCTATTTCAAAAGTAATCGGCAAGATTTTTAGTTTTAGCAAATTTGTCGGTTACTATTTTAAAAGTAATCGAGAAGATTTTTATTTTCAACATATTCATCGCTTACTATTTCAAAAGTAATCGGCATGATTTATTTTCAGCACATTCGTCGGTTACTATTTCAAAAGTAATCGGCAAGATTTATTTTCAGCACATATTCGTCGGTTACTATTTCCAAAGTAATGGGCAAGACTTTTATTTTCAGCACATTTGTCGGTTACTATTTCAATAGTAATCGGCATGATTTATTTTCAGCACATTCGTCAGTTACTATTTCAAAAATAATCGGCATGATTTATTTTCAACACAATCGTGGGTTACTATTTCAAAAGTAATCGGCATGATCTATTTTCTGCACAATCGTCGGTTACTATTTCAAAAGTAATCGGCAAGATTTTTATTTTCAGCATATTTGTCGGTTACTATTTTAAAAGTAATCGACAAGATTTTTATTTTCAACATATTCTTCGGTTCCTATTTAAAAAGTAATCGGCAAGACTTTATTTTCAGTACATTCGTTGGTTACTATTTTAAAAGCAATCGGTAAGATTTTTATTTTCAACATATTCGTCGCTTACTATTTCGAAAGTAATCGGCATGATTTATTTTCAGCACATTCGTCGGTTACTATTTCAAAAGTAATCGGCAAGATTTTTATTTTCAACATATTTGTCGGTTACTATTTTAAAAGTAATCGACAAGATTTTTATTTTCAACATATTCGTCGGTTACTATTTCAAAAGTAATCGGCAAGACTTTATTTTCAGCATATTCCTTTGTTACTATTTCAAAAGTAATCGGTAAGATTTTTATTTTCAACATATTCGTCGGTTAATATTTCAAAGGTAATCGGCATGATTTATTTTCAGTACATTCGTTGGTTACTATTTTAAAAGTAATCGGTAAGATTTTTATTTTCAACATATTCGTCGCTTACTATTTCGAAAGTAATCGGCATGATTTATTTTCAACACATTCGTCGGTTACTATTTCAAAAGTAATCGGCATGATCTATTTTCTGCACATTCGTCGGTTACTATTTCAAAAGTAATCGGCAAGATTTTTATTTTTAGCATATTTGTCGGTTATTATTTTAAAAGTAATCGACAAGATTTTTATTTTCAACATATTCGTCGGTTCCTATTTCAAAAATAATCGGCAAGATTTTTAGTTTTAGCATATTTGTCGGTTACTATTTTAAAAGTAATCGAGAAGATTTTTATTTTCAACATATTCGTCGCTTACTATTTCAAAAGTAATCGGCATGATTTATTTTCAGCACATTCGTCGGTTACTATTTCAAAAGTAATCGGCAAGATTTATTTTCAGCACATATTCGTCGGTTACTATTTCCAAAGTAATGGGCAAGACTTTTATTTTCAGCACATTTGTCGGTTACTATTTCAATAGTAATCGGCAAGATTTATTTTCAGCACATATTCGTCGGTTACTATTTCAAAAGTAACGGGCAAGACTTTTATTTTCAGCACATTTGTCGGTTACTATTTCAATAGTAATCGGCATGAGTTATTTTCAGCACATTCGTCGGTTACTATTTCAAAAATAATCGGCATGATTTATTTTCAGCACATTCGTGGGTTACTATTTCAAAAGTAATCGGCATGATCTATTTTCTGCACAATCGTCGGTTACTATTTCAAAAGTAATCGGCAAGATTTTTATTTTCAGCATATTTGTCGGTTACTATTTTAAAAGTAATCGACAAGATTTTTATTTTCAACATATTCTTCGGTTCCTATTTAAAAAGTAATCGGCAAGACTTTATTTTCAGTACATTCGTTGGTTACTATTTTAAAAGTAATCGGTAAGATTTTTATTTTCAACATATTCGTCGCTTACTATTTCGAAAGTAATCGGCATGATTTATTTTCAGCACATTCGTCGGTTTCTATTTCAAAAGTAATCGGCAAGATTTTTATTTTCAACATATTTGTCGGTTACTATTTTAAAAGTAATCGACAAGATTTGTATTTTCAACATATTCGTCGGTTACTATTTCAAAAGTAATCGGCAAGACTTTATTTTCAGCATATTCCTTTGTTACTATTTCAAAAGTAATCGGTAAGATTTTTATTTTCAACATATTCGTCGGTTAATATTTCAAAGGTAATCGGCATGATTTATTTTCAGTACATTCGTTGGTTACTATTTTAAAAGTAATCGGTAAGATTTTTATTTTCAACATATTCGTCGCTTACTATTTCGAAAGTAATCGGCATGATTTATTTTCAGCACATTCGTCGGTTACTATTTCAAAAGTAATCCGCAAGATTTTTATTTTCAGCATATTCGTCGGTGACTATTTCAAAAGTAATCGGCATGATTTATTTTCAGCACATTCGTCAGGTTACTATTTCAAAAGTAATCGGCAAGACTTTTATTTTCAGCACATTTGTCGGTTACTATTTCAATAGTAATTGGCATGATTTATTTTCAGCACATTTGTCGGTTACTATTTCAAAAGTAATCGGCAAGACTTTATATTCAACACATTCGTCGGTTACTATTTCAAAAGTAATCGGCATCATCTATTTTCTGCACATTCGTCGGTTACTATTTCAAAAGTAATCAGCAAAATTTTTATATTCAGCATATTCGTCGGTTACTATTTCAAAGGTAATCGGCAAGATTTATTTTCAGCACATTCGTCGGTTACTATTTCAAAAGTAATCGGCAAGACTTTATTTTCAACACATTCGTGGGTTACTATTTCAATAGTAATCGGCAAGATTTTTATTTTCAGCATGTACGTCGGTTACTATTTCAAAAGTAATGGGCAAGACTTTTATTTTCAGCATATTTGTCGGTTACTTTTTCAAAAGTAATCGACAAGATTTTTATTTTTAGCATATTTGTTGGTTACTATTTTAAAAGTAATCGGCAAGATTTTTATTTTCAACATATTCGTCGGTTCCTATTTCAAAAGTAATCGGCAAGATTTTTAGTTTTAGCATATTTGTCGGTTACTATTTTAAAAGTAATCGAGAAGATTTTTATTTTCAACATATTCGTCGCTTACTATTTCAAAAGTAATCGGCATGATTTATTTTCAGCACATTCGTCGGTTACTATTTCAAAAGTAATCGGCAAGATTTATTTTCAGCACATATTCGTCGGTTACTATTTCAAAAGTAATGGGCAAGACTTTTATTTTCAGCACATTTGTCGGTTACTATTTCAATAGTAATCGGCATGATTTATTTTCAGCACATTCGTCGGTTACTATTTCAAAAATAATCGGCATGTTTTATTTTCAACACATTCGTCGGTTACTATTTCAAAAGTAATCGGCATGATCTATTTTATGCACATTCGTCGGTTACTATTTCAATAGTAATCGGCAAGATTTTTATTTTTAGCATATTTGTCGGTTATTATTTTAAAAGTAATCGACAAGATTTTTATTTTCAACATATTCGTCGGTTCCTATTTCAAAAGTAATCGGCAAGATTTTTAGTTTTAGCAAATTTGTCGGTTACTATTTTAAAAGTAATCGAGAAGATTTTTATTTTCAACATATTCATCGCTTACTATTTCAAAAGTAATCGGCATGATTTATTTTCAGCACATTCGTCGGTTACTATTTCAAAAGTAATCGGCAAGATTTATTTTCAGCACATATTCGTCGGTTACTATTTCCAAAGTAATGGGCAAGACTTTTATTTTCAGCACATTTGTCGGTTACTATTTCAATAGTAATCGGCATGATTTATTTTCAGCACATTCGTCAGTTACTATTTCAAAAATAATCGGCATGATTTATTTTCAACACAATCGTGGGTTACTATTTCAAAAGTAATCGGCATGATCTATTTTCTGCACAATCGTCGGTTACTATTTCAAAAGTAATCGGCAAGATTTTTATTTTCAGCATATTTGTCGGTTACTATTTTAAAAGTAATCGACAAGATTTTTATTTTCAACATATTCTTCGGTTCCTATTTAAAAAGTAATCGGCAAGACTTTATTTTCAGTACATTCGTTGGTTACTATTTTAAAAGCAATCGGTAAGATTTTTATTTTCAACATATTCGTCGCTTACTATTTCGAAAGTAATCGGCATGATTTATTTTCAGCACATTCGTCGGTTACTATTTCAAAAGTAATCGGCAAGATTTTTATTTTCAACATATTTGTCGGTTACTATTTTAAAAGTAATCGACAAGATTTTTATTTTCAACATATTCGTCGGTTACTATTTCAAAAGTAATCGGCAAGACTTTATTTTCAGCATATTCCTTTGTTACTATTTCAAAAGTAATCGGTAAGATTTTTATTTTCAACATATTCGTCGGTTAATATTTCAAAGGTAATCGGCATGATTTATTTTCAGTACATTCGTTGGTTACTATTTTAAAAGTAATCGGTAAGATTTTTATTTTCAACATATTCGTTGCTTACTATTTCGAAAGTAATCGGCATGATTTATTTTCAGCACATTCGTCGGTTACTATTTCAAAAGTAATCCGCAAGATTTTTATTTTCAGCATATTCGTCGGTGACTATTTCAAAAGTAATCGGCATGATTTATTTTCAGCACATTCGTCAGGTTACTATTTCAAAAGTAATCGGCAAGACTTTTATTTTCAGCACATTTGTCGGTTACTATTTCAATAGTAATTGGCATGATTTATTTTCAGCACATTTGTCGGTTACTATTTCAAAAGTAATCGGCAAGACTTTATATTCAACACATTCGTCGGTTACTATTTCAAAAGTAATCGGCATGATCTATTTTCTGCACATTCGTCGGTTACTATTTCAAAAGTAATCAGCAAAATTTTTATATTCAACATATTCGTCGGTTACTATTTCAAAGGTAATCGGCAAGATTTATTTTCAGCACATTCGTCGGTTACTATTTCAAAAGTAATCGGCACGACTTTATTTTCAACACATTCGTGGGTTACTATTTCAATAGTAATCGGCAAGATTTTTATTTTCAGCATGTACGTCGGTTACTATTTCAAAAGTAATGGGCAAGACTTTTATTTTCAGCATATTTGTCGGTTACTTTTTCAAAAGTAATCGACAAGATTTTTATTTTTAGCATATTTTTCGGTTACTATTTTAAAAGTAATCCGCAAGATTTTTATTTTCAACATATTCGTCGGTTCCTATTTCAAAAGTAATCGGCAAGATTTTTAGTTTTAGCACATTTGTCGGTTACTATTTTAAAAGTAATCGAGAAGATTTTTATTTTCAACATATTCGTCGCTTACTATTTCAAAAGTAATCGGCATGATTTATTTTCAGCACATTCGTCGGTTACTATTTCAAAAGTAATCGGCAAGATTTATTTTCAGCACATATTCGTCGGTTACTATTTCAAAAGTAATGGGCAAGACTTTTATTTTCAGCACATTTGTCGGTTACTATTTCAATAGTAATCGGCATGATTTATTTTCAGCACATTCGTCGGTTACTATTTCAAAAATAATCGGCATGATTTATTTTCAACACATTCGTCGGTTACTATTTCAAAAGTAATCGGCATGATCTATTTTCTGCACATTCGTCGGTTACTATTTCAAAAGTAATCGGCAAGATTTTTATTTTTAGCATATTTGTCGGTTATTAATTTAAAAGTAATCGACAAGATTTTTATTTTCAACATATTCGTTGGTTCCTATTTCAAAAGTAATCGACAAGATTTTTAGTTTTAGCATATTTGTCGGTTACTATTTTAAAAGTAATCGAGAAGATTTTTATTTTCAACATATTCGTCGCTTACTATTTCAAAAGTAATCGGCATGATTTATTTTCAGCACATTCGTCGGTTACTATTTCAAAAGTAATCGGCAAGATTTATTTTCAGCACATATTCGTCGGTTACTATTTCCAAAGTAATGGGCAAGACTTTTATTTTCAGCACATTTGTCGGTTACTATTTCAATAGTAATCGGCATGATTTATTTTCAGCACATTCGTCAGTTACTATTTCAAAAATAATCGGCATGATTTATTTTCAACACATTCGTGGGTTACTATTTCAAAAGCAATCGGCATGATCTATTTTCTGCACAATCGTCGGATACTATTTCAAAAGTAATCGGCAAGATTTTTATTTTCAGCATATTTGTCGGTTACTATTTTAAAAGTAATCGACAAGATTTTTATTTTCAACATATTCTTCGGTTCCTATTTAAAAAGTAATCGGCAAGACTTTATTTTCAGTACATTCGTTGGTTACTATTTTAAAAGTAATCGGTAAGATTTTTATTTTCAACATATTCGTCGCTTACTATTTCGAAAGTAATCGGCATGATTTATTTTCAGCACATTCGTCGGTTACTATTTCAAAAGTAATCGGCAAGATTTTTATTTTCAACATATTTGTCGGTTACTATTTTAAAAGTAATCGACAAGATTTTTATTTTCAACATATTCGTCGGTTACTATTTCAAAAGTAATCGGCAAGACTTTATTTTCAGCATATTCCTTTGTTACTATTTCAAAAGTAATCGGTAAGATTTTTATTTTCAACATATTCGTCGGTTAATATTTCAAAGGTAATCGGCATGATTTATTTTCAGTACATTCGTTGGTTACTATTTTAAAAGTAATCGGTAAGATTTTTATTTTCAACATATTCATCGCTTACTATTTCGAAAGTAATCGGCATGATTTATTTTCAGCACATTCGTCGGTTACTATTTCAAAAGTAATCGGCAAGATTTTTATTTTCAGCATATTCGTCGGTGACTATTTCAAAAGTAATCGGCATGATTTATTTTCAGCACATTCGTCAGGTTACTATTTCAAAAGTAATCGGCAAGACTTTTATTTTCAGCACATTTGTCGGTTACTATTTCAATAGTAATTGGCATGATTTATTTTCAGCACATTTGTCGGTTACTATTGCAAAAGTAATCGGCAAGACTTTATATTCAACACATTCGTCGGTTACTATTTCAAAAGTAATCGGCATGATCTATTTTCTGCACATTCGTCGGTTACTATTTCAAAAGTAATCAGCAAAATTTTTATATTCAGCATATTCGTCGGTTACTATTTCAAAGGTAATCGGCAAGATTTATTTTCAGCACATTCGTCGGTTACTATTTCAAAAGTAATCGGCAAGACTTTATTTTCAACACATTTGTGGGTTACTATTTCAATAGTAATCGGCAAGATTTTTATTTTCAGCATGTACGTCGGTTACTATTTCAAAAGTAATGGGCAAGACTTTTATTTTCAGCATATTTGTCGGTTACTTTTTCAAAAGTAATCGACAAGATTTTTATTTTTAGCATATTTGTCGGTTACTATTTTAAAAGTAATCCGCAAGATTTTTATTTTCAACATATTCGTCGGTTCCTATTTCAAAAGTAATCGGCAAGATTTTTAGTTTTAGCACATTTGTCGGTTACTATTTTAAAAGTAATCGAGAAGATTTTTATTTTCAACATATTCGTCGCTTACTATTTCAAAAGTAATCGGCATGATTTATTTTCAGCACATTCGTCGGTTACTATTTCAAAAGTAATCGGCATGATTTATTTTCAGCACATTCGTCGGTTACTATTTCAAAAGTAATCGGCAAGATTTATTTTCAGCACATATTCGTCGGTTACTATTTCCAAAGTAATGGGCAAGACTTTTATTTTCAGCACATTTGTCGGTTACTATTTCAATAGTAATCGGCATGATTTATTTTCAGCACATTCGTCAGTTACTATTTCAAAAATAATCGGCATGATTTATTTTCAACACATTCGTGGGTTACTATTTCAAAAGCAATCGGCATGATCTATTTTCTGCACAATCGTCGGATACTATTTCAAAAGTAATCGGCAAGATTTTTATTTTCAGCATATTTGTCGGTTACTATTTTAAAAGTAATCGACAAGATTTTTATTTTCAACATATTCTTCGGTTCCTATTTAAAAAGTAATCGGCATGATTTATTTAAAGCACATTCGTCAGTTACTATTTCAAAAATAATCGGCATGATTTATTTTCAACACAATCGTGGGTTACTATTTCAAAAGTAATCGGCATGATCTATTTTCTGCACAATCGTCGGTTACTATTTCAAAAGTAATCGGCAAGATTTTTATTTTCAGCATATTTGTCGGTTACTATTTTAAAAGTAATCGACAAGATTTTTATTTTCAACATATTCTTCGGTTCCTATTTAAAAAGTAATCGGCAAGATTTTATTTTCAGTACATTCGTTGGTTACTATTTTAAAAGCAATCGGTAAGATTTTTATTTTCAACATATTCGTCGCTTACTATTTCGAAAGTAATCGGCATGATTTATTTTCAGCACATTCGTCGGTTACTATTTCAAAAGTAATCGGCAAGATTTTTATTTTCAACATATTTGTCGGTTACTATTTTAAAAGTAATCGACAAGATTTTTATTTTCAACATATTCGTCGGTTACTATTTCAAAAGTAATCGGCAAGACTTAATTTTCAGCATATTCCTTTGTTACTATTTCAAAAGTAATCGGTAAGATTTTTATTTTCAACATATTCGTCGGTTAATATTTCAAAGGTAATCGGCATGATTTATTTTCAGTACATTCGTTGGTTACTATTTTAAAAGTAATCGGTAAGATTTTTATTTTCAACATATTCGTCGCTTACTATTTCGAAAGTAATCGGCATGATTTATTTTCAGCACATTCGTCGGTTACTATTTCAAAAGTAATCCGCAAGATTTTTATTTTCAGCATATTCGTCGGTGACTATTTCAAAAGTAATCGGCATGATTTATTTTCAGCACATTCGTCAGGTTACTATTTCAAAAGTAATCGGCAAGACTTTTATTTTCAGCACATTTGTCGGTTACTATTTCAATAGTAATTGGCATGATTTATTTTCAGCACATTTGTCGGTTACTATTTCAAAAGTAATCCGCAAGACTTTATATTCAACACATTCGTCGGTTACTATTTCAAAAGTAATCGGCATGATCTATTTTCTGCACATTCGTCGGTTACTATTTCAAAAGTAATCAGCAAAATTTTTATATTCAACATATTCGTCGGTTACTATTTCAAAGGTAATCGGCAAGATTTATTTTCAGCACATTCGTCGGTTACTATTTCAAAAGTAATCGGCACGACTTTATTTTCAACACATTCGTGGGTTACTATTTCAATAGTAATCGGCAAGATTTTTATTTTCAGCATGTACGTCGGTTACTATTTCAAAAGTAATGGGCAAGACTTTTATTTTCAGCATATTTGTCGGTTACTTTTTCAAAAGTAATCGACAAGATTTTTATTTTTAGCATATTTGTCGGTTACTATTTTAAAAGTAATCCGCAAGATTTTTATTTTCAACATATTCGTCGGTTCCTATTTCAAAAGTAATCGGCAAGATTTTTAGTTTTAGCACATTTGTCGGTTACTATTTTAAAAGTAATCGAGAAGATTTTTATTTTCAACATATTCGTCGCTTACTATTTCAAAAGTAATCGGCATGATTTATTTTCAGCACATTCGTCGGTTACTATTTCAAAAGTAATCGGCAAGATTTATTTTCAGCACATATTCGTCGGTTACTATTTCAAAAGTAATGGGCAAGACTTTTATTTTCAGCACATTTGTCGGTTACTATTTCAATAGTAATCGGCATGATTTATTTTCAGCACATTCGTCGGTTACTATTTCAAAAATAATCGGCATGATTTATTTTCAACACATTCGTCGGTTACTATTTCAAAAGTAATCGGCATGATCTATTTTCTGCACATTCGTCGGTTACTATTTCAAAAGTAATCGGCAAGATTTTTTTTTTTAGCATATTTGTCGGTTATTATTTTAAAAGTAATCGACAAGATTTTTATTTTCAACATATTCGTCGGTTCCTATTTCAAAAGTAATCGACAAGATTTTTAGTTTTAGCATATTTGTCGGTTACTATTTTAAAAGTAATCGAGAAGATTTTTATTTTCAACATATTCGTCGCTTGCTATTTCAAAAGTAATCGGCATGATTTATTTTCAGCACATTCGTCGGTTACTATTTCAAAAGTAATCGGCAAGATTTATTTTCAGCACATATTCGTCGGTTACTATTTCCAAAGTAATGGGCAAGACTTTTATTTTCAGCACATTAGTCGGTTACTATTTCAATAGTAATCGGCATGATTTATTTTCAGCACATTCGTCAGTTACTATTTCAAAAATAATCGGCATGATTTATTTTCAACACATTCGTGGGTTACTATTTCAAAAGCAATCGGCATGATCTATTTTCTGCACAATCGTCGGATACTATTTCAAAAGTAATCGGCAAGATTTTTATTTTCAGCATATTTGTCGGTTACTATTTTAAAAGTAATCGACAAGATTTTTATTTTCAACATATTCTTCGGTTCCTATTTAAAAAGTAATCGGCAAGACTTTATTTTCAGTACATTCGTTGGTTACTAATTTAAAAGTAATCGGTAAGATTTTTATTTTCAACATATTCGTCGCTTACTATTTCGAAAGTAATCGGCATGATTTATTTTCAGCACATTCGTCGGTTACTATTTCAAAAGTAATCGGCAAGATTTTTATTTTCAACATATTTGTCGGTTACTATTTTAAAAGTAATCGACAAGATTTTTATTTTCAACATATTCGTCGGTTACTATTTCAAAAGTAATCGGCAAGACTTTATTTTCAGCATATTCCTTTGTTACTATTTCAAAAGTAATCGGTAAGATTTTTATTTTCAACATATTCGTCGGTTAATATTTCAAAGGTAATCGGCATGATTTATTTTCAGTACATTCGTTGGTTACTATTTTAAAAGTAATCGGTAAGATTTTTATTTTCAACATATTCGTCGCTTACTATTTCGAAAGTAATCGGCATGATTTATTTTCAGCACATTCGTCGGTTACTATTTCAAAAGTAATCGGCAAGATTTATATTTTCAGCATATTCGTCGGTGACTATTTCAAAAGTAATCGGCATGATTTATTTTCAGCACATTCGTCAGGTTACTATTTCAAAAGTAATCGGCAAGACTTTTATTTTCAGCACATTTGTCGGTTACTATTTCAATAGTAATTGGCATGATTTATTTTCAGCACATTTGTCGGTTACTATTTCAAAAGTAATCGGCAAGACTTTATATTCAACACATTCGTCGGTTACTATTTCAAAAGTAATCGGCATGATCTATTTTCTGCACATTCGTCGGTTACTATTTCAAAAGTAATCAGCAAAATTTTTATATTCAGCATATTCGTCGGTTACTATTTCAAAGGTAATCGGCAAGATTTATTTTCAGCACATTCGTCGGTTACTATTTCAAAAGTAATCGGCAAGACTTTATTTTCAACACATTCGTGGGTTACTATTTCAATAGTAATCGGCAAGATTTTTATTTTCAGCATATACGTCGGTTACTATTTCAAAAGTAATGGGCAAGACTTTTATTTTCAGCATATTTGTCGGTTACTTTTTCAAAAGTAATCGGCAAGATTTTTATTTTTAGCATATTTGTCGGTTACTATTTTAAAAGTAATCGGCAAGATTTATATTTTCCACATATTCGTCGGTTCCTATTTCAAAAGTAATCGGCAAGATTTTTAGTTTTAGCATATTTGTCGGTTACTATTTTAAAAGTAATCGAGAAGATTTTTATTTTCAACATATTCGTCGCTTACTATTTCAAAAGTAATCGGCATGATTTATTTTCAGCACATTCGTCGGTTACTATTTCAAAAGTAATCGGCAAGATTTATTTTCAGCACATATTCGTCGGTTACTATTTCAAAAGTAATGGGCAAGACTTTTATTTTCAGCACATTTGTCGGTTACTATTTCAATAGTAATCGGCATGATTTATTTTCAGCACATTCGTCGGTTACTATTTCAAAAATAATCGGCATGATTTATTTTCAACACATTCGTCGGTTACTATTTCAAAAGTAATCGGCATGATCTATTTTCTGCACAATCGTCGGTTACTATTTCAAAAGTAATCGGCAAGATTTTTATTTTCAGCATATTTGTCGGTTACTATTTTAAAAGTAATCGACAAGATTTTTATTTTCAACATATTCGTCAGTTACTATTTCAAAAGTAATCGGCAAGACTTTATTTTCAGCATATTCGTTGGTTACTATTTTAAAAGTAATCAGTAAGATTTTTATTTTCAACATATTCGTCGCTTACTATTTCGAAAGTAATCGGCATGTTTTATTTTCAGCACATTCGTCGGTTACTATTTCAAAAGTAATCGGCAAGATTTTTATTTTCAACATATTTGTCGGATACTATTTTTAAAAGTAATCGACAAGATTTTTATTTTCAACATATTCGTCGGTTACTATTTCAAAAGTAATCGGCAAGACTTTATTTTCAGCATATTCCTTTGTTACTATTTCAAAAGTAATCGGTAAGATTTTTATTTTCAACATATTCGTCGGTTAATATTTCAAAGGTAATCGGCATGATTTATTTTCAGTACATTCGTTGGTTACTATTTTAAAAGTAATCGGTAAGATTTTTATTTTCAACATATTCGTCGCTTACTATTTCGAAAGTAATCGGCATGATTTATTTTCAGCACATTCGTCGGTTACTATTTCAAAAGTAATCGGCAAGATTTATATTTTCAGCATATTCGTCGGTGACTATTTCAAAAGTAATCGGCATGATTTATTTTCAGCACATTCGTCAGGTTACTATTTCAAAAGTAATCGGCAAGACTTTTATTTTCAGCACATTTGTCGGTTACTATTTCAATAGTAATTGGCATGAATTATTTTCAGCACATTTGTCGGTTACTATTTCAAAAGTAATCGGCAAGACTTTATATTCAACACATTCGTCGGTTACTATTTCAAAAGTAATCGGCATGATCTATTTACTGCACATTCGTCGGTTACTATTTCAAAAGTAATCAGCAAAATTTTTATATTCAGCATATTCGTCGGTTACTATTTCAAAGGTAATCGGCAAGATTTATTTTCAGCACATTCGTCGGTTACTATTTCAAAAGTAATCGGCAAGACTTTATTTTCAACACATTCGTGGGTTACTATTTCAATAGTAATCGGCAAGATTTTTATTTTCAGCATATACGTCGGTTACTATTTCAAAAGTAATGGGCAAGACTTTTATTTTCAGCATATTTGTCGGTTACTTTTTCAAAAGTAATCGGCAAGATTTATATTTTTAGCATATTTGTCGGTTCCTATTTCAAAAGTAATCGGCAAGATTTTTAGTTTTAGCATATTTGTCGGTTACTATTTTAAAAGTAATCGAGAAGATTTTTATTTTCAACATATTCGTCGCTTACTATTTCAAAAGTAATCGGCATGATTTATTTTCAGCACATTCGTCGGTTACTATTTCAAAAGTAATCGGCAAGATTTATTTTCAGCACATATTCGTCGGTTACTATTTCAAAAGTAATGGGCAAGACTTTTATTTTCAGCACATTTGTCGGTTACTATTTCAATAGTAATCGGCATGATTTATTTTCAGCACATTCGTCGGTTACTATTTCAAAAATAATCGGCATGATTTATTTTCAACACATTCGTCGGTTACTATTTCAAAAGTAATCGGCATGATCTATTTTCTGCACAATCGTCGGTTACTATTTCAAAAGTAATCGGCAAGATTTTTATTTTCAGCATATTTGTCGGTTACTATTTTAAAAGTAATCGACAAGATTTTTATTTTCAACATATTCGTCAGTTACTATTTCAAAAGTAATCGGCAAGACTTTATTTTCAGCATATTCGTTGGTTACTATTTTAAAAGTAATCAGTAAGATTTTTATTTTCAACATATTCGTCGCTTACTATTTCGAAAGTAATCGGCATGTTTTATTTTCAGCACATTCGTCGGTTACTATTTCAAAAGTAATCGGCAAGATTTTTATTTTCAACATATTTGTCGGATACTATTTTTAAAAGTAATCGACAAGATTTTTATTTTCAACATATTCGTCGGTTACTATTTCAAAAGTAATCGGCAAGACTTTATTTTCAGCACATTCATTGGTTACTTTTCTAAAAGTAATCTGTAAGATTTTTATTTCCAACATATTCATCGCTTACTATTTCAAAAGTAATCAGCATGATTTATTTTCAGCACATTCGTCGGTTACTATTTCAAAAGTAATCGGCAAGATTTTTATTTTCAGCTTATTGGTCGGAGACTATTTCAAAAGTAATCGGCAAGATTTTTATTTTCAGCATATTTGTCGGTTACTTTTTCAAAAGTAATCGGCAAGATTTTTATTTTTAGCATATTTGTCGGTTACTATTTTAAAAGTAATCGGCAAGATTTTTATTTTCAACATATTCGTCGGTTCCTATTTCAAAAGTAATCGGCAAGATTTTTAGTTTTAGCATATTTGTCGGTTACTATTTTAAAAGTAATCGAGAAGATTTTTATTTTCAACATATTCGTCGCTTACTATTTCAAAAGTAATCGACATGATTTATTTTCAACACATTCGTCGGTTACTATTTCAAAAGCAATCGGCAAGATTTATTTTCAGCACATATTCGTCGGTTACTATTTCAAAAGTAACGGGCAAGTCTTTTATTTTCAGCACATTTGTCGGTTACTATTTCAGTAGTAATCGGCATGATTTATTTTCAGCACATTCGTCGGTTACTATTTCAAAAATAATCGGCATGATTTATTTTCAACACATTCGTCGGTTACTATTTCAAAAGTAATCGGCATGATCTATTTTCTGCACATTTGTCGGTTACTATTTCAAAAGTAATCAGCAAAATTTTTATATTCAGCATATTCGTCGGTTACTATTTCAAAGGTAATCGGCAAGATTTATTTTCAGCACATTCGTCGGTTACTATTTCAAAAGTAATCGGCAAAAATTTATTTTCAACACATTCGTGGGTTACTATTTCAATAGTAATCGGCAAGATTTTTATTTTCAGCATGTACGTCGGTTACTATTTCAAAAGTAATGGGCAAGACTTTTATTTTCAGCATATTTGTCGGTTACTTTTTCAAAAGTAATCGACAAGATTTTTATTTTTAGCATATTTGTCGGTTACTATTTTAAGAGTAATCGGCAAGATTTTTATTTTCAACATATTCGTCGGTTCCTATTTCAAAAGTAATCTGCAAGATTTTTAGTTTTAGCATATTTGTCGGTTACTATTTTAAAATTAATCGAGAAGATTTTTATTTTCAACATATTCGTCGCTTACTATTTCAAAAGTAATCGGCAAGATTTATTTTCAGCACATATTCGTCGGTTACTATTTCAAAAGTAATGGGCAAGACTTTTATTTTCAGCACATTTGTCGGTTACTATTTCAATAGTAATCGGCATGATTTATTTTCAGCACATTCGTCGGTTACTATTTCAAAAATAATCGGCATGATTTATTTTCAACACATTCGTCGGTTACTATTTCAAAAGTAATCGGCATGATCTATTTTCTGCACAATCGTCGGTTACTATTTCAAAAGTAATCGGCAAGATTTTTATTTTCAGCATATTTGTCGGTTACTATTTTAAAAGTAATCGACAAGATTTTTATTTTCAACATATTCGTCAGTTACTATTTCAAAAGTAATCGGCAAGACTTTATTTTCAGCATATTCGTTGGTTACTATTTTAAAAGTAATCAGTAAGATTTTTATTTTCAACATATTCGTCGCTTACTATTTCGAAAGTAATCGGCATGTTTTATTTTCAGCACATTCGTCGGTTACTATTTCAAAAGTAATCGGCAAGATTTTTATTTTCAACATATTTGTCGGATACTATTTTTAAAAGTAATCGACAAGATTTTTATTTTCAACATATTCGTCGGTTACTATTTCAAAAGTAATCGGCAAGACTTTATTTTCAGCACATTCATTGGTTACTTTTTTAAAAGTAATCTGTAAGATTTTTATTTCCAACATATTCATCGCTTACTATTTCAAAAGTAATCAGCATGATTTATTTTCAGCATGTAACACCCCGTTTCCCAAAATGATATAATAATATCCAAACATCAGAGTTAATCAACAATCAACGGAGTATTACATGCATATCTCAAAAATAATTTATTTAAATAGAAACATAAAACTATTTAAATAATCCTCCAAAACAACATCTTTATAAAATAGTCTGCAGCGGAATAATTATCATAAAATCATCTCAAAAATTCTTATACATCAACATTGTCTGGCACAAAGGCCTCACCATAACAAAAAGGTTCTCCAACGTATAACAAATATTTATTCAACAAATCTTCAACATAAATGATACATAAAGGAATGAAATTATAAAACATAATATCCCATCCCGTTACGTATCAGAGCCTACGACACGAGAGCCAACTCCTATCTATCCTTCGCTACCTGCACTTGCCCACGAGGCGGCAATTCCAGCAGAAGGGGTGAGTTCACAAAACAAAGCAATATATATATATATATATATAATTCATCAAGTTGTATTGAAAACAACATAAACAAGAACATTCATCATCACCATAATCATCAACAATCTTCATAAACAATTCATCAAATAATATTTAGATTCACCTTAATTAACAACACCGACAACAACACCGCTTGTGGTGACACCTCACCAACAACAACTCACACCTTAACTTCTAATGCAAGACTCCATTAACGACCAATGCATTATGCAAATGTGGTACCAACTACGCGCGTTGAATGCTAAGCATTCCGGGGCATAAGCCCCCACCAAATTGGATGGTTAAAGCATCCCAGGGCATAAGCCCTCACCAAAGTGAATGACTAGCATTCCAGGGCATGAGCCCTCACCAGTTGAATGTATAAACATTCCGGGGCATGAGCCCCCACCAATGCAAATGAGTTATGAGACTCAAGGAGTATATCTACATACAACCATACGACAAAATAGTGGTGCATTTTCACCATGCAACCAACGACAACACCAACTAGGACACCTCCCCAACTAGACTCAACCACACCACAACACCATGAACAATTGCAAACTTAGCAAAGTATGTTTTATTTCATGTAAACATACATAATTCCATCATATTCAACCACAATAGCAACATATACATTAATCAATTACATTCATATCAAAGTCCAAAACATCCTTCAAAAGCAACCAAGTTTGATCAATAAGACATAAGCTAAATACTCATAAAACACCTCAATTAAACCTCTAATACTTAAGTTTGAAGTTTGGGAACTAACCATAGGTTTTGGACTAACTTGGAATAAGTTATACTAAGTTTTCTTAAAGTTTTCCTCAAGACCCACTTGGAGTATTTTCATCATAACTCAAAATCTACAAATCATTTTCAAGCCCAACCAACGCCATTAGAAAGCTAACTTAATTACCTAAAACTTTCATGTTTACACCAAAAGCTAGTTCAAAGCAGAAATGGGTGAAAAATAGTGAAATATGAAGGATCTGGTTCACAAAAATCGTGTCACGATTTTGGAAATCGCGACGCGTTTTTACGTCCAGAACCACTTAGCATTCTGCCATCAAAATCGCGTTATGGTTGCCAAAATCGCGGCACGGTTTGACAGTATCAGGTCAAAAAAACAGCTTTTTCAGAAATGCGATTTCAGCATGGTTTTACCCCAAAAATCCCAACTTTGATCCTTTTAACACCCAAAATGAATTGTTACATTGTTTATGGGTTCATTATACAACAAAATATCAGAAACATCTCATGGAAACATCATCAACAACATAAAACAACATCATAGAACAATTTATCATGTTCTTAAACCTAATTCCAAAAACCACCATTTTCAATCCAATTTTCATGAAATCACATATGTATATATAGCATTTGAATCATAAACCCACCCTTACCTCAAATAAGCAAATTCCTACAGCAAAATGGCAGCTTCTCCCTTCCTAGTTCTTCCCCTTGGTTTCTCTCAAAAGCTATGCTCTTCTCTTGTTTTTCTCTGATACGTGAAATGTTTTTCTTTCCTTACTGGTTTTTCTCTTTTCTTTCCAACAAAGCATAACCCCCCTTTTTCTCTTTACTCCCTCACTTAATTTTCTTTTAATTCCTCATTAACCCTCCTTAAATCTAATAATTCTAAATAACTATTATTCTCCTATTTTCATAAAATACTACAAATAAATATAACAAGTAATAACACACCAATATCTCATATATCATTTTTAAATCCACGTAAAATACACCAAGCACACCAAAATCAATTAAAAATCACCACAAATCATAAAATAGAATTTAGAGTGTTACAACTCTCCCCAACTTAGAAAATTTCGTCCTCGAAATATTACCTTAAGCAACAAACAACTCAGGATAGGACTCTTGCATCTTGCTCTCCAACTCCCAAGTCAAACTCTCACCGGTTACACCGCCCCAAACCACTCTAACCAGAGGTATTTCCTTGCCTCTCAACTGCTTCACCTTGCGATCATCAATCCTCAAAGGTAAAGTCTCAACAGTAAGATTATCTCTAACTTGCACATCATCTCTAGGAATAACATGCGAAGGATCAGCTACATACTTCCTCAACTGCGACACATGAAACACATCATGCAAGTTTGATAGATGGGGGTGGCAGTCCAATCCGATACGCCACAGTTCCAATTCTCTCGGAAATCTGATAAGGACCAATGAACTTTGGAGTCAACTTCTTCGACTTCAATGCACGCCCTACACCCGTCATCGGAGTAACCCTCAAAAACACATGCTCACCCTCCTGAAACTCAAGGGCTTTTCTCCTTTTGTCATGATAACTCTTCTGACGATCTTGCGATGCTTTCATCTTTTCTCTTATCATCTTGACCTTTTCTGTAGTCTGTTGCACTAACTCAGGTCCTAGCACAATACTTTCACCCGACTCAAACCAACATAAAGGAGTTCTACACCTTCGACCATACAAAGCTTCGAACGGTGCCATACCAATACTTGAATGGTAACTATTGTTGTAAGTAAACTCTATCAACGGTAAGTGGCTGTCCCAAGCTCCACCCTGCTCGAGTACACACACCCTCAACAAATCCTCCAAGGATTGGATAGTCCTCTCCGACTGACCATCTGTCTGCGGATGATAAGCCGAACTCAGCCTCAATTTCGAACCCAATGCATCTTGCAAGCTCTTCCAAAACCTTGAAGTAAACCTCGGATCCCTATCCGACACAATACTAGATGGAACACCATGCAACTTCACAATGTCACGGATATAAATCTCCGCCAACTGAGCTACCGGATAAGTAATATTAATCGGGATAAAGTGTGCCGACTTAGTCAATCTATCAACAACAACCCAAATGGCATCATGCCCTCTTGGAGTATTCGGCAAACTCGTCACAAAATCCATCGAAATGCTATCCCACTTCCACTCAGGCACATCTAACGGGGTCAACAGCCCTGCAGGCTTCTGATGTTCAACCTTGGACTTCTGGCAAGTCAAACACGCATACACAAATTGCGCAACATCCCTCTTCAATCCGGACCACCAAAATAATTTCTTCAAGTCATGATACATTTTAGTAGCTCCAGGATGAATACTCAAACTACTCTTATGACTTTCTTCTAAGATTAACTTTTTCAAACCCTCATCATCAGGAATACAAATCCTTCCCCTAAACCTCAACACCCTTTGGTCATCGACCTTGAAGTCACCATCTACATTCTGATCATTAGCAGTCATCAAATCAACCAACTTAACATCATTCTTCTGGGCCTCTCTGATACTATTCAAGAAATCACTATTAATCTTTAACATGCCCAACTTCACACTCTGAGGCGACCTTTCACAAACAAGACTCAAATCTCTGAACTGTTCAAGTAACTCGAACTCTTTCACCATCAAAGCAGACATATGCAACGTCTTTCTACTCAACGCATCAGCCACAACATTAGCTTTACCAGGATGGTAATTCAAGCCAAAATCGTAATCCTTAAGTAACTCAAGCCACCTCCTCTGCCTCATGTTCAACTCCTTTTGATCAAACAGATACTTTAAACTTTTATGATCACTAAACACCTCGAATCTGGAACCATACAAATAATGCCTCCAAATTTTCAACGCAAAAACCACGGCTGCCAATTCTAGATCATGCGTAGAATAATTCTTCTCATGCACTCTCAGCTGTCTAGAAGCATACGCGACCACCTTGCCATCTTGCATCAAAACACCACCTAATCCCAGCTTAGATGCATCACAATACACAACAAAAGGTTCTTCTGGCTTCGGCAAAATTAAAATAGGAGCAGTCGTCAACCTTCGCTTCAACTCATCGAAACTATTCTCACATTGAGTATCCCACACAAATGCTTTACCTTTACAAGTTAACTGCGTCAAAGGAAGTGCCAACTTCGAAAATCCTTCAATAAATCTGCGGTAATAACCAGCCAAACCAAGAAAACTTCTCACCTCAGTAACTGACTTTGGTGTCTCCCACTGCGACACAGCATCAACCTTCGAAGGATCTACAGCAATACCATTACCAGAAATAATGTGGCCAAGAAAACTTACTTCACTCAGCCAGAACTCGCACTTGGATAACTTGGCATACAATTTCTTCTCTTTCAGCACTTGCAATACAATCTTCAAATGCTCTGCATGCTCAACTTCAGTCTTAGAATAGATTAAAATATCATCAATAAAAACCACAACAAATTGATCTAGATACTCATGAAAAATTCTGTTCATGTACTCCATAAACACACCAGGCGCATTAGTAACACCGAAAGGCATCACCTTATATTCATAATGACCATATCGCGTCCTAAACGCCGTCTTTTGCATATCCTCATCCTTCACCTTTATCTGATGGTAACCTGACCTCAAATCAATTTTGCTGAACACACGGGCACCCACTAGTTGATCCATCAAGTCATCTATTCTCGGAAGTGGATACCTATTCTTGATCGTCACTTTATTCAACTGACGGTAATCAATACACAACCGCATGCTACCATCCTTCTTTTTTTACCAACAACACCGGCGCTCCCCATGGTGAAACACTCGGTCTCACAAACTTCTTGTCAAGCAAGTCTTCCAACTGCTTCTTCAGCTCAGCTAACTCCGAAGCTGACATACGGTAAGGAGCCATCGACACAGGCTTCGTACCCGGCACAAGGTCAATTGAAAATTCCACTTCTCTCTCCGGTGGCACATCTGGAATCTCATCAGGGAAAACTTCAGGAAATTCCTTCACAACAGGCAGCCCATCAATTACAGCTTGGTTCTCCACCGACACGTATGCCAACAAGGAAAACATCAACACACCATCTTGTTCTAATCGCTTCATCTCCTTAGTAGATAGAAACTCTGCTCCACTTTCTTCTTCAGCAGAAGAAAATCTCACCGTCTTGCTAAAACAACTACTACGAACATGGTTATACTCTAACCAGTTCTCTACGCAACAGACAACAAAACAGGGCAACAAAAGACAGTTTAAAGCTGTCACACAACACTACTGGCTCGACACGACTCTCCTAATGGCCGGACAGACCGACTTGCTCTGATACCAATTGTAACACCCCGTTTCCCAAAATGATATAATAATATCCAAACATCAGAGTTAATCAACAATCAACGGAGTATTACATGCATATCTCAAAATAATTTATTTAAATAGAAACATAAAACTATTTAAATAATCCTCCAAAACAACATCTTTATAAAATAGTCTGCAGCGGAATAATTATCATAAAATCATCTCAAAAATTCTTATACATCAACATTGTCTGGCACAAAGGCCTCACCATAACAAAAAGGTTCTCCAACGTATAACAAATATTTATTCAACAAATCTTCAACATAAATGATACATAAAGGAATGAAATTATAAAACATAATATCCCATCCCGTTACGTATCAGAGCCTACGACACGAGAGCCAACTCCTATCTATCCTTCGCTACCTGCACTTGCCCACGAGGCGGCAATTCCAGCAGAAGGGGTGAGTTCACAAAACAAAGCAATATATATATATATATAATTCATCAAGTTGTATTGAAAACAACATAAACAAGAACATTCATCATCACCATAATCATCAACAATCTTCATAAACAATTCATCAAATAATATTTAGATTCACCTTAATTAACAACACCGACAACAACACCGCTTGTGGTGACACCTCACCAACAACAACTCACACCTTAACTTCTAATGCAAGACTCCATTAACGACCAATGCATTATGCAAATGTGGTACCAACTACGCGCGTTGAATGCTAAGCATTCCGGGGCATAAGCCCCCACCAAATTGGATGGTTAAAGCATCCCAGGGCATAAGCCCTCACCAAAGTGAATGACTAGCATTCCAGGGCATGAGCCCTCACCAGTTGAATGTATAAACATTCTGGGGCATGAGCCCCCACCAATGCAAATGAGTTATGAGACTCAAGGAGTATATCTACATACAACCATACGACAAAATAGTGGTGCATTTTCACCATGCAACCAACGACAACACCAACTAGGACACCTCCCCAACTAGACTCAACCACACCACAACACCATGAACAATTGCAAACTTAGCAAAGTATGTTTTATTTCATGTAAACATACATAATTCCATCATATTCAACCACAATAGCAACATATACATTAATCAATTACATTCATATCAAAGTCCAAAACATCCTTCAAAAGCAACCAAGTTTGATCAATAAGACATAAGCTAAATACTCATAAAACACCTCAATTAAACCTCTAATACTTAAGTTTGAAGTTTGGGAACTAACCATAGGTTTTGGACTAACTTGGAATAAGTTATACTAAGTTTTCTTAAAGTTTTCCTCAAGACCCACTTGGAGTATTTTCATCATAACTCAAAATCTACAAATCATTTTCAAGCCCAACCAACGCCATTAGAAAGCTAACTTAATTACCTAAAACTTTCATGTTTACACCAAAAGCTAGTTCAAAGCAGAAATGGGTGAAAAATAGTGAAATATGAAGGATCTGGTTCACAAAAATCGTGTCACGATTTTGGAAATCGCGACGCGTTTTTACGTCCAGAACCACTTAGCATTCTGCCATCAAAATCGCGTTATGGTTGCCAAAATCGCGGCACGGTTTGACAGTATCAGGTCAAAAAAACAGCTTTTTCAGAAATGCGATTTCAGCATGGTTTTACCCCAAAAATCCCAACTTTGATCCTTTTAACACCCAAAATGAATTGTTACATTGTTTATGGGTTCATTATACAACAAAATATCAGAAACATCTCATGGAAACATCATCAACAACATAAAACAACATCATAGAACAATTTATCATGTTCTTAAACCTAATTCCAAAAACCACCATTTTCAATCCAATTTTCATGAAATCACATATGTATATATAGCATTTGAATCATAAACCCACCCTTACCTCAAATAAGCAAATTCCTACAGCAAAATGGCAGCTTCTCCCTTCCTAGTTCTTCCCCTTGGTTTCTCTCAAAAGCTATGCTCTTCTCTTGTTTTTCTCTGATACGTGAAATGTTTTTCTTTCCTTACTGGTTTTTCTCTTTTCTTTCCAACAAAGCATAACCCCCCTTTTTCTCTTTACTCCCTCACTTAATTTTCTTTTAATTCCTCATTAACCCTCCTTAAATCTAATAATTCTAAATAACTATTATTCTCCTATTTTCATAAAATACTACAAATAAATATAACAAGTAATAACACACCAATATCTCATATATCATTTTTAAATCCACGTAAAATACACCAAGCACACCAAAATCAATTAAAAATCACCACAAATCATAAAATAGAATTTAGAGTGTTACACAGCACATTCGTCGGTTACTATTTCAAAAGTAATCGGCAAGATTTTTATTTTCAGCTTATTGGTCGGTGACTATTTCAAAAGTAATCGGCAAGATTTTTATTTTCAGCATATTTGTCGGTTACTTTTTCAAAAGTAATCGGCAAGATTTTTATTTTTAGCATATTTGTCGGTTACTATTTTAAAAGTAATCGGCAAGATTTTTATTTTCAACATATTCGTCGGTTCCTATTTCAAAAGTAATCGGCAAGATTTTTAGTTTTAGCATATTTGTCGGTTACTATTTTAAAAGTAATCGAGAAGATTTTTATTTTCAACATATTCGTCGCTTACTATTTCAAAAGTAATCGACATGATTTATTTTCAACACATTCGTCGGTTACTATTTCAAAAGCAATCGGCAAGATTTATTTTCAGCACATATTCGTCGGTTACTATTTCAAAAGTAACGGGCAAGTCTTTTATTTTCAGCACATTTGTCGGTTACTATTTCAGTAGTAATCGGCATGATTTATTTTCAGCACATTCGTCGGTTACTATTTCAAAAATAATCGGCATGATTTATTTTCAACACATTCGTCGGTTACTATTTCAAAAGTAATCGGCATGATCTATTTTCTGCACATTTGTTGGTTACTATTTCAAAAGTAATCAGCAAAATTTTTATATTCAGCATATTCGTCGGTTACTATTTCAAAGGTAATCGGCAAGATTTATTTTCAGCACATTCGTCGGTTACTATTTCAAAAGTAATCGGCAAAAATTTATTTTCAACACATTCGTGGGTTACTATTTCAATAGTAATCGGCAAGATTTTTATTTTCAGCATGTACGTCGGTTACTATTTCAAAAGTAATGGGCAAGACTTTTATTTTCAGCATATTTGTCGGTTACTTTTTCAAAAGTAATCGACAAGATTTTTATTTTTAGCATATTTGTCGGTTACTATTTTAAGAGTAATCGGCAAGATTTTTATTTTCAACATATTCGTCGGTTCCTATTTCAAAAGTAATCTGCAAGATTTTTAGTTTTAGCATATTTGTCGGTTACTATTTTAAAATTAATCGAGAAGATTTTTATTTTCAACATATTCGTCGCTTACTATTTCAAAAGTAATCGGCAAGATTTATTTTCAGCACATATTCGTCGGTTACTATTTCAAAAGTAATGGGCAAGACTTTTATTTTCAGCACATTTGTCGGTTACTATTTCAATAGTAATCGGCATGATTTATTTTCAGCACATTCGTCGGTTACTATTTCAAAAATAATCGGCATGATTTATTTTCAACACATTCGTCGGTTACTATTTCAAAAGTAATCGGCATGATCTATTTTCTGCACAATCGTCGGTTACTATTTCAAAAGTAATCGGCAAGATTTTTATTTTCAGCATATTTGTCGGTTACTATTTTAAAAGTAATCGACAAGATTTTTATTTTCAACATATTTGTCAGTTACTATTTCAAAAGTAATCGGCAAGACTTTATTTTCAGCATATTCGTTGGTTACTATTTTAAAAGTAATCAGTAAGATTTAAATTTTCAACATATTCGTCGCTTACTATTTCGAAAGTAATCGGCATGTTTTATTTTCAGCACATTCGTCGGTTACTATTTCAAAAGTAATCGGCAAGATTTTTATTTTCAACATATTTGTCGGATACTATTTTTAAAAGTAATCGACAAGATTTTTATTTTCAACATATTCGTCGGTTACTATTTCAAAAGTAATCGGCAAGACTTTATTTTCAGCACATTCATTGGTTACTTTTTTAAAAGTAATCTGTAAGATTTTTATTTCCAACATATTCATCGCTTACTATTTCAAAAGTAATCAGCATGATTTATTTTCAGCACATTCGTCGGTTACTATTTCAAGAGTAATCGGCAAGATTTTTATTTTCAGCTTATTGGTCGGTGACTATTTCAAAAGTAATCGGCAAGATTTTTATTTTCAGCATATTTGTCGGTTACTTTTTCAAAAGTAATCGGCAAGACTTTATTTTCAGCACATTCATTGGTTACTTTTTTAAAAGTAATCTGTAAGATTTTTATTTCCAACATATTCATCGCTTACTATTTCAAAAGTAATCAGCATGATTTATTTTCAGCACATTCGTCGGTTACTATTTCAAAAGTAATCGGCAAGATTTTTATTTTCAGCTTATTGGTCGGTGACTATTTCAAAAGTAATCGGCAAGATTTTTATTTTCAGCATATTTGTCGGTTACTTTTTCAAAAGTAATCGGCAAGATTTTTATTTTTAGCATATTTGTCGGTTACTATTTTAAAAGTAATCGGCAAGATTTTTATTTTCAACATATTCGTCGGTTCCTATTTCAAAAGTAATCGGCAAGATTTTTAGTTTTAGCATATTTGTCGGTTACTATTTTAAAAGTAATCGAGAAGATTTTTATTTTCAACATATTCGTCGCTTACTATTTCAAAAGTAATCGACATGATTTATTTTCAACACATTCGTCGGTTACTATTTCAAAAGCAATCGGCAAGATTTATTTTCAGCACATATTCGTCGGTTACTATTTCAAAAGTAACGGGCAAGTCTTTTATTTTCAGCACATTTGTCGGTTACTATTTCAGTAGTAATCGGCATGATTTATTTTCAGCACATTCGTCGGTTACTATTTCAAAAATAATCGGCATGATTTATTTTCAACACATTCGTCGGTTACTATTTCAAAAGTAATCGGCATGATCTATTTTCTGCACATTTGTTGGTTACTATTTCAAAAGTAATCAGCAAAATTTTTATATTCAGCATATTCGTCGGTTACTATTTCAAAGGTAATCGGCAAGATTTATTTTCAGCACATTCGTCGGTTACTATTTCAAAAGTAATCGGCAAAAATTTATTTTCAACACATTCGTGGGTTACTATTTCAATAGTAATCGGCAAGATTTTTATTTTCAGCATGTACGTCGGTTACTATTTCAAAAGTAATGGGCAAGACTTTTATTTTCAGCATATTTGTCGGTTACTTTTTCAAAAGTAATCGACAAGATTTTTATTTTTAGCATATTTGTCGGTTACTATTTTAAGAGTAATCGGCAAGATTTTTATTTTCAACATATTCGTCGGTTCCTATTTCAAAAGTAATCTGCAAGATTTTTAGTTTTAGCATATTTGTCGGTTACTATTTTAAAATTAATCGAGAAGATTTTTATTTTCAACATATTCGTCGCTTACTATTTCAAAAGTAATCGGCAAGATTTATTTTCAGCACATATTCGTCGGTTACTATTTCAAAAGTAATGGGCAAGACTTTTATTTTCAGCACATTTGTCGGTTACTATTTCAATAGTAATCGGCATGATTTATTTTCAGCACATTCGTCGGTTACTATTTCAAAAATAATCGGCATGATTTATTTTCAACACATTCGTCGGTTACTATTTCAAAAGTAATCGGCATGATCTATTTTCTGCACAATCGTCGGTTACTATTTCAAAAGTAATCGGCAAGATTTTTATTTTCAGCATATTTGTCGGTTACTATTTTAAAAGTAATCGACAAGATTTTTATTTTCAACATATTTGTCAGTTACTATTTCAAAAGTAATCGGCAAGACTTTATTTTCAGCATATTCGTTGGTTACTATTTTAAAAGTAATCAGTAAGATTTAAATTTTCAACATATTCGTCGCTTACTATTTCGAAAGTAATCGGCATGTTTTATTTTCAGCACATTCGTCGGTTACTATTTCAAAAGTAATCGGCAAGATTTTTATTTTCAACATATTTGTCGGATACTATTTTTAAAAGTAATCGACAAGATTTTTATTTTCAACATATTCGTCGGTTACTATTTCAAAAGTAATCGGCAAGACTTTATTTTCAGCACATTCATTGGTTACTTTTTTAAAAGTAATCTGTAAGATTTTTATTTCCAACATATTCATCGCTTACTATTTCAAAAGTAATCAGCATGATTTATTTTCAGCACATTCGTCGGTTACTATTTCAAGAGTAATCGGCAAGATTTTTATTTTCAGCTTATTGGTCGGTGACTATTTCAAAAGTAATCGGCAAGATTTTTATTTTCAGCATATTTGTCGGTTACTTTTTCAAAAGTAATCGGCAAGATTTTTATTTTTAGCATATTTGTCGGTTACTATTTTAAAAGTAATCGGCAAGATTTTTATTTTCAACATATTCGTCGGTTCCTATTTCAAAAGTAATCGGCAAGATTTTTAGTTTTAGCATATTTGTCGGTTACTATTTTAAAAGTAATCGAGAAGATTTTTATTTTCAACATATTCGTCGCTTACTATTTCAAAAGTAATCGACATGATTTATTTTCAACACATTCGTCGGTTACTATTTCAAAAGCAATCGGCAAGATTTATTTTCAGCACATATTCGTCGGTTACTATTTCAAAAGTAACGGGCAAGTCTTTTATTTTCAGCACATTTGTCGGTTACTATTTCAGTAGTAATCGGCATGATTTATTTTCAGCACATTCGTCGGTTACTATTTCAAAAATAATCGGCATGATTTATTTTCAACACATTCGTCGGTTACTATTTCAAAAGTAATCGGCATGATCTATTTTCTGCACATTTGTCGGTTACTATTTCAAAAGTAATCAGCAAAATTTTTATATTCAGCATATTCGTCGGTTACTATTTCAAAGGTAATCGGCAAGATTTATTTTCAGCACATTCGTCGGTTACTATTTCAAAAGTAATCGGCAAAAATTTATTTTCAACACATTCGTGGGTTACTATTTCAATAGTAATCGGCAAGATTTTTATTTTCAGCATGTACGTCGGTTACTATTTCAAAAGTAATGGGCAAGACTTTTATTTTCAGCATATTTGTCGGTTACTTTTTCAAAAGTAATCGACAAGATTTTTATTTTTAGCATATTTGTCGGATACTATTTTAAAAGTAATCGGCAAGATTTTTATTTTCAACATATTCGTCGGTTCCTATTTCAAAAGTAATCGGCAAGATTTTTAGTTTTAGCATATTTGTCGGTTACTATTTTAAAATTAATCGAGAAGATTTTTATTTTCAACATATTCGTCGCTTACTATTTCAAAAGTAATCGACATGATTTATTTTCAGCACATTCGTCGGTTACTATTTCAAAAGTAATCGGCAAGATTTATTTTCAGCACATATTCGTCGGTTACTATTTCAAAAGTAATGGGCAAGACTTTTATTTTCAGCACATTTGTCGGTTACTATTTCAATAGTAATCGGCATGATTTATTTTCAGCACATTCGTCGGTTACTATTTCAAAAATAATCGGCATGATTTATTTTCAACACATTCGTCGGTTACTATTTCAAAAGTAATCGGCATGATCTATTTTCTGCACAATCGTCGGTTACTATTTCAAAAGTAATCGGCAAGATTTTTATTTTCAGCATATTTGTCGGTTACTATTTTAAAAGTAATCGACAAGATTTTTATTTTCAACATATTCGTCAGTTACTATTTCAAAAGTAATCGGCAAGACTTTATTTTCAGCATATTCGTTGGTTACTATTTTAAAAGTAATCAGTAAGATTTTTATTTTCAACATATTCGTCACTTACTATTTCGAAAGTAATCGGCATGTTTTATTTTCAGCACATTCGTCGGTTACTATTTCAAAAGTAATCGGCAAGATTTTTATTTTCAACATATTTGTCGGATACTATTTTTAAAAGTAATCGACAAGATTTTTATTTTCAACATATTCGTCGGTTACTATTTCAAAAGTAATCGGCAAGACTTTATTTTCAGCATATTCCTTTGTTACTATTTCAAAAGTAATCGGTAAGATTTTTATTTTCAACATATTCGTCGGTTAATATTTCAAAGGTAATCGGCATGATTTATTTTCAGTACATTCGTTGGTTACTATTTTAAAAGTAATCGGTAAGATTTTTATTTTCAACATATTCGTCGCTTACTATTTCGAAAGTAATCGGCATGATTTATTTTCAGCACATTCGTCGGTTACTATTTCAAAAGTAATCGGCAAGATTTATATTTTCAGCATATTCGTCGGTGACTATTTCAAAAGTAATCGGCATGATTTATTTTCAGCACATTCGTCAGGTTACTATTTCAAAAGTAATCGGCAAGACTTTTATTTTCAGCACATTTGTCGGTTACTATTTCAATAGTAATTGGCATGAATTATTTTCAGCACATTTGTCGGTTACTATTTCAAAAGTAATCGGCAAGACTTTATATTCAACACATTCGTCGGTTACTATTTCAAAAGTAATCGGCATGATCTATTTACTGCACATTCGTCGGTTACTATTTCAAAAGTAATCAGCAAAATTTTTATATTCAGCATATTCGTCGGTTACTATTTCAAAGGTAATCGGCAAGATTTATTTTCAGCACATTCGTCGGTTACTATTTCAAAAGTAATCGGCAAGACTTTATTTTCAACACATTCGTGGGTTACTATTTCAATAGTAATCGGCAAGATTTTTATTTTCAGCATATACGTCGGTTACTATTTCAAAAGTAATGGGCAAGACTTTTATTTTCAGCATATTTGTCGGTTACTTTTTCAAAAGTAATCGGCAAGATTTTTATTTTTAGCATATTTGTCGGTTACTATTTTAAAAGTAATCGGCAAGATTTAAATTTTCAACATATTCGTCGGTTCCTATTTCAAAAGTAATCGGCAAGATTTTTAGTTTTAGCATATTTGTCGGTTACTATTTTAAAAGTAATCGAGAAGATTTTTATTTTCAACATATTCGTCGCTTACTATTTCAAAAGTAATCGGCATGATTTATTTTCAGCACATTCGTCGGTTACTATTTCAAAAGTAATCGGCAAGATTTATTTTCAGCACATATTCGTCGGTTACTATTTCAAAAGTAATGGGCAAGACTTTTATTTTCAGCACATTTGTCGGTTACTATTTCAATAGTAATCGGCATGATTTATTTTCAGCACATTCGTCGGTTACTATTTCAAAAATAATCGGCATGATTTATTTTCAACACATTCGTCGGTTACTATTTCAAAAGTAATCGGCATGATCTATTTTCTGCACAATCGTCGGTTACTATTTCAAAAGTAATCGGCAAGATTTTTATTTTCAGCATATTTGTCGGTTACTATTTTAAAAGTAATCGACAAGATTTTTATTTTCAACATATTCGTCAGTTACTATTTCAAAAGTAATCGGCAAGACTTTATTTTCAGCATATTCGTTGGTTACTATTTTAAAAGTAATCAGTAAGATTTTTATTTTCAACATATTCGTCGCTTACTATTTCGAAAGTAATCGGCATGTTTTATTTTCAGCACATTCGTCGGTTACTATTTCAAAAGTAATCGGCAAGATTTTTATTTTCAACATATTTGTCGGATACTATTTTTAAAAGTAATCGACAAGATTTTTATTTTCAACATATTCGTCGGTTACTATTTCAAAAGTAATCGGCAAGACTTTATTTTCAGCACATTCATTGGTTACTTTTCTAAAAGTAATCTGTAAGATTTTTATTTCCAACATATTCATCGCTTACTATTTCAAAAGTAATCAGCATGATTTATTTTCAGCACATTCGTCGGTTACTATTTCAAAAGTAATCGGCAAGATTTTTATTTTCAGCTTATTGGTCGGAGACTATTTCAAAAGTAATCGGCAAGATTTTTATTTTCAGCATATTTGTCGGTTACTTTTTCAAAAGTAATCGGCAAGATTTTTATTTTTAGCATATTTGTCGGTTACTATTTTAAAAGTAATCGGCAAGATTTTTATTTTCAACATATTCGTCGGTTCCTATTTCAAAAGTAATCGGCAAGATTTTTAGTTTTAGCATATTTGTCGGTTACTATTTTAAAAGTAATCGAGAAGATTTTTATTTTCAACATATTCGTCGCTTACTATTTGAAAAGTAATCGGCATGATTTATTTTCAGCACATTCGTCGGTTACTATTTCAAAAGTAATCGGCAAGATTTATTTTCAGCACATATTCGTCGGTTACTATTTCAAAAGTAATGGGCAAGACTTTTATTTTCAGCACATTTGTCGGTTACTATTTCAATAGTAATCGGCATGATTTATTTTCAGCACATTCGTCGGTTACTATTTCAAAAATAATCGGCATGATTTATTTTCAACACATTCGTCGGTTACTATTTCAAAAGTAATCGGCATGATCTATTTTCTGCACAATCATCGGTTACTATTTCAAAAGTAATCGGCAAGATTTTTATTTTCAGCATATTTGTCGGTTACTATTTTAAAAGTAATCGACAAGATTTTTATTTTCAACATATTCGTCAGTTACTATTTCAAAAGTAATCGGCAAGACTTTATTTTCAGCATATTCGTTGGTTACTATTTTAAAAGTAATCAGTAAGATTTTTATTTTCAACATATTCGTCGCTTACTATTTCGAAAGTAATCGGCATGTTTTATTTTCAGCACATTCGTCGGTTACTATTTCAAAAGTAATCGGCAAGATTTTTATTTTCAACATATTTGTCGGATACTATTTTTAAAAGTAATCGACAAGATTTTTATTTTCAACATGTTCGTCGGTTACTATTTCAAAAGTAATCGGCAAGACTTTATTTTCAGCACATTCATTGGTTACTTTTCTAAAAGTAATCTGTAAGATTTTTATTTCCAACATATTCATCGCTTACTATTTCAAAAGTAATCAGCATGATTTATTTTCAGCACATTCGTCGGTTACTATTTCAAAAGTAATCGGCAAGATTTTTATTTTCAGCTTATTGGTCGGAGACTATTTCAAAAGTAATCGGCAAGATTTTTATTTTCAGCATATTTGTCGGTTACTTTTTCAAAAGTAATCGGCAAGATTTTTATTTTTAGCATATTTGTCGGTTACTATTTTAAAAGTAATCGGCAAGATTTTTATTTTCAACATATTCGTCGGTTCCTATTTCAAAAGTAATCGGCAAGATTTTTAGTTTTAGCATATTTGTCGGTTACTATTTTAAAAGTAATCGAGAAGATTTTTATTTTCAACATATTCGTCGCTTACTATTTCAAAAGTAATCGGCATGATTTATTTTCAGCACATTCGTCGGTTACTATTTCAAAAGTAATCGGCAAGATTTATTTTCAGCACATATTCGTCGGTTACTATTTCAAAAGTAATGGGCAAGACTTTTATTTTCAGCACATTTGTCGGTTACTATTTCAATAGTAATCGGCATGATTTATTTTCAGCACATTCGTCGGTTACTATTTCAAAAATAATCGGCATGATTTATTTTCAACACATTCGTCGGTTACTATTTCAAAAGTAATCGGCATGATCTATTTTCTGCACAATCGTCGGTTACTATTTCAAAAGTAATCGGCAAGATTTTTATTTTCAGCATATTTGTCGGTTACTATTTTAAAAGTAATCGACAAGATTTTTATTTTCAACATATTCGTCAGTTACTATTTCAAAAGTAATCGGCAAGACTTTATTTTCAGCATATTCGTTGGTTACTATTTTAAAAGTAATCAGTAAGATTTTTATTTTCAACATATTCGTCGCTTACTATTTCGAAAGTAATCGGCATGTTTTATTTTCAGCACATTCGTCGGTTACTATTTCAAAAGTAATCGGCAAGATTTTTATTTTCAACATATTTGTCGGATACTATTTTTAAAAGTAATCGACAAGATTTTTATTTTCAACATATTCGTCGGTTACTATTTCAAAAGTAATCGGCAAGACTTTATTTTCAGCACATTCATTGGTTACTTTTCTAAAAGTAATCTGTAAGATTTTTATTTCCAACATATTCATCGCTTACTATTTCAAAAGTAATCAGCATGATTTATTTTCAGCACATTCGTCGGTTACTATTTCAAAAGTAATCGGCAAGATTTTTATTTTCAGCTTATTGGTCGGAGACTATTTCAAAAGTAATCGGCAAGATTTTTATTTTCAGCATATTTGTCGGTTACTTTTTCAAAAGTAATCGGCAAGATTTTTATTTTTAGCATATTTGTCGGTTACTATTTTAAAAGTAATCGGCAAGATTTTTATTTTCAACATATTCGTCGGTTCCTATTTCAAAAGTAATCGGCAAGATTTTTAGTTTTAGCATATTTGTCGGTTACTATTTTAAAAGTAATCGAGAAGATTTTTATTTTCAACATATTCGTCGCTTACTATTTCAAAAGTAATCGACATGATTTATTTTCAGCACATTCGTCGGTTACTATTTCAAAAGCAATCGGCAAGATTTATTTTCAGCACATATTCGTCGGTTACTATTTCAAAAGTAACGGGCAAGTCTTTTATTTTCAGCACATTTGTCGGTTACTATTTCAGTAGTAATCGGCATGATTTATTTTCAGCACATTCGTCGGTTACTATTTCAAAAATAATCGGCATGATTTATTTTCAACAAATTCGTCGGTTACTATTTCAAAAGTAATCGGCATGATCTATTTTCTGCACATTTGTCGGTTACTATTTCAAAAGTAATCAGCAAAATTTTTATATTCAGCATATTCGTCGGTTACTATTTCAAAGGTAATCGGCAAGATTTATTTTCAGCACATTCGTCGGTTACTATTTCAAAAGTAATCGGCAAAAATTTATTTTCAACACATTCGTGGGTTACTATTTCAATAGTAATCGGCAAGATTTTTATTTTCAGCATGTACGTCGGTTACTATTTCAAAAGTAATGGGCAAGACTTTTATTTTCAGCATATTTGTCGGTTACTTTTTCAAAAGTAATCGACAAGATTTTTATTTTTAGCATATTTGTCGGTTACTATTTTAAGAGTAATCGGCAAGATTTTTATTTTCAACATATTCGTCGGTTCCTATTTCAAAAGTAATCTGCAAGATTTTTAGTTTTAGCATATTTGTCGGTTACTATTTTAAAATTAATCGAGAAGATTTTTATTTTCAACATATTCGTCGCTTACTATTTCAAAAGTAATCGGCAAGATTTATTTTCAGCACATATTCGTCGGTTACTATTTCAAAAGTAATGGGCAAGACTTTTATTTTCAGCACATTTGTCGGTTACTATTTCAATAGTAATCGGCATGATTTATTTTCAGCACATTCGTCGGTTACTATTTCAAAAATAATCGGCATGATTTATTTTCAACACATTCGTCGGTTACTATTTCAAAAGTAATCGGCATGATCTATTTTCTGCACAATCGTCGGTTACTATTTCAAAAGTAATCGGCAAGATTTTTATTTTCAGCATATTTGTCGGTTACTATTTTAAAAGTAATCGACAAGATTTTTATTTTCAACATATTCGTCAGTTACTATTTCAAAAGTAATCGGCAAGACTTTATTTTCAGCATATTCGTTGGTTACTATTTTAAAAGTAATCAGTAAGATTTTTATTTTCAACATATTCGTCGCTTACTATTTCGAAAGTAATCGGCATGTTTTATTTTCAGCACATTCGTCGGTTACTATTTCAAAAGTAATCGGCAAGATTTTTATTTTCAACATATTTGTCGGATACTATTTTTAAAAGTAATCGACAAGATTTTTATTTTCAACATATTCGTCGGTTACTATTTCAAAAGTAATCGGCAAGACTTTATTTTCAGCACATTCATTGGTTACTTTTTTAAAAGTAATCTGTAAGATTTTTATTTCCAACATATTCATCGCTTACTATTTCAAAAGTAATCAGCATGATTTATTTTCAGCACATTCGTCGGTTACTATTTCAAAAGTAATCGGCAAGATTTTTATTTTCAGCTTATTGGTCGGTGACTATTTCAAAAGTAATCGGCAAGATTTTTATTTTCAGCATATTTGTCGGTTACTTTTTCAAAAGTAATCGGCAAGATTTTTATTTTTAGCATATTTGTCGGTTACTATTTTAAAAGTAATCGGCAAGATTTTTATTTTCAACATATTCGTCGGTTCCTATTTCAAAAGTAATCGGCAAGATTTTTAGTTTTAGCATATTTGTCGGTTACTATTTTAAAAGTAATCGAGAAGATTTTTATTTTCAACATATTCGTCGCTTACTATTTCAAAAGTAATCGACATGATTTATTTTCAACACATTCGTCGGTTACTATTTCAAAAGCAATCGGCAAGATTTATTTTCAGCACATATTCGTCGGTTACTATTTCAAAAGTAACGGGCAAGTCTTTTATTTTCAGCACATTTGTCGGTTACTATTTCAGTAGTAATCGGCATGATTTATTTTCAGCACATTCGTCGGTTACTATTTCAAAAATAATCGGCATGATTTATTTTCAACACATTCGTCGGTTACTATTTCAAAAGTAATCGGCATGATCTATTTTCTGCACATTTGTCGGTTACTATTTCAAAAGTAATCAGCAAAATTTTTATATTCAGCATATTCGTCGGTTACTATTTCAAAGGTAATCGGCAAGATTTATTTTCAGCACATTCGTCGGTTACTATTTCAAAAGTAATCGGCAAAAATTTATTTTCAACACATTCGTGGGTTACTATTTCAATAGTAATCGGCAAGATTTTTATTTTCAGCATGTACGTCGGTTACTATTTCAAAAGTAATGGGCAAGACTTTTATTTTCAGCATATTTGTCGGTTACTTTTTCAAAAGTAATCGACAAGATTTTTATTTTTAGCATATTTGTCGGTTACTATTTTAAGAGTAATCGGCAAGATTTTTATTTTCAACATATTCGTCGGTTCCTATTTCAAAAGTAATCTGCAAGATTTTTAGTTTTAGCATATTTGTCGGTTACTATTTTAAAATTAATCGAGAAGATTTTTATTTTCAACATATTCGTCGCTTACTATTTCAAAAGTAATCGGCAAGATTTATTTTCAGCACATATTCGTCGGTTACTATTTCAAAAGTAATGGGCAAGACTTTTATTTTCAGCACATTTGTCGGTTACTATTTCAATAGTAATCGGCATGATTTATTTTCAGCACATTCGTCGGTTACTATTTCAAAAATAATCGGCATGATTTATTTTCAACACATTCGTCGGTTACTATTTCAAAAGTAATCGGCATGATCTATTTTCTGCACAATCGTCGGTTACTATTTCAAAAGTAATCGGCAAGATTTTTATTTTCAGCATATTTGTCGGTTACTATTTTAAAAGTAATCGACAAGATTTTTATTTTCAACATATTCGTCAGTTACTATTTCAAAAGTAATCGGCAAGACTTTATTTTCAGCATATTCGTTGGTTACTATTTTAAAAGTAATCAGTAAGATTTTTATTTTCAACATATTCGTCGCTTACTATTTCGAAAGTAATCGGCATGTTTTATTTTCAGCACATTCGTCGGTTACTATTTCAAAAGTAATCGGCAAGATTTTTATTTTCAACATATTTGTCGGATACTATTTTTAAAAGTAATCGACAAGATTTTTATTTTCAACATATTCGTCGGTTACTATTTCAAAAGTAATCGGCAAGACTTTATTTTCAGCACATTCATTGGTTACTTTTTTAAAAGTAATCTGTAAGATTTTTATTTCCAACATATTCATCGCTTACTATTTCAAAAGTAATCAGCATGATTTATTTTCAGCACATTCGTCGGTTACTATTTCAAAAGTAATCGGCAAGATTTTTATTTTCAGCTTATTGGTCGGTGACTATTTCAAAAGTAATCGGCAAGATTTTTATTTTCAGCATATTTGTCGGTTACTTTTTCAAAAGTAATCGGCAAGATTTTTATTTTTAGCATATTTGTCGGTTACTATTTTAAAAGTAATCGGCAAGATTTTTATTTTCAACATATTCGTCGGTTCCTATTTCAAAAGTAATCGGCAAGATTTTTAGTTTTAGCATATTTGTCGGTTACTATTTTAAAAGTAATCGAGAAGATTTTTATTTTCAACATATTCGTCGCTTACTATTTCAAAAGTAATCGACATGATTTATTTTCAACACATTCGTCGGTTACTATTTCAAAAGCAATCGGCAAGATTTATTTTCAGCACATATTCGTCGGTTACTATTTCAAAAGTAACGGGCAAGTCTTTTATTTTCAGCACATTTGTCGGTTACTATTTCAGTAGTAATCGGCATGATTTATTTTCAGCACATTCGTCGGTTACTATTTCAAAAATAATCGGCATGATTTATTTTCAACACATTCGTCGGTTACTATTTCAAAAGTAATCGGCATGATCTATTTTCTGCACATTTGTCGGTTACTATTTCAAAAGTAATCAGCAAAATTTTTATATTCAGCATATTCGTCGGTTACTATTTCAAAGGTAATCGGCAAGATTTATTTTCAGCACATTCGTCGGTTACTATTTCAAAAGTAATCGGCAAAAATTTATTTTCAACACATTCGTGGGTTACTATTTCAATAGTAATCGGCAAGATTTTTATTTTCAGCATGTACGTCGGTTACTATTTCAAAAGTAATGGGCAAGACTTTTATTTTCAGCATATTTGTCGGTTACTTTTTCAAAAGTAATCGACAAGATTTTTATTTTTAGCATATTTGTCGGTTACTATTTTAAGAGTAATCGGCAAGATTTTTATTTTCAACATATTCGTCGGTTCCTATTTCAAAAGTAATCTGCAAGATTTTTAGTTTTAGCATATTTGTCGGTTACTATTTTAAAATTAATCGAGAAGATTTTTATTTTCAACATATTCGTCGCTTACTATTTCAAAAGTAATCGGCAAGATTTATTTTCAGCACATATTCGTCGGTTACTATTTCAAAAGTAATGGGCAAGACTTTTATTTTCAGCACATTTGTCGGTTACTATTTCAATAGTAATCGGCATGATTTATTTTCAGCACATTCGTCGGTTACTATTTCAAAAATAATCGGCATGATTTATTTTCAACACATTCGTCGGTTACTATTTCAAAAGTAATCGGCATGATCTATTTTCTGCACAATCGTCGGTTACTATTTCAAAAGTAATCGGCAAGATTTTTATTTTCAGCATATTTGTCGGTTACTATTTTAAAAGTAATCGACAAGATTTTTATTTTCAACATATTCGTCAGTTACTATTTCAAAAGTAATCGGCAAGACTTTATTTTCAGCATATTCGTTGGTTACTATTTTAAAAGTAATCAGTAAGATTTTTATTTTCAACATATTCGTCGCTTACTATTTCGAAAGTAATCGGCATGTTTTATTTTCAGCACATTCGTCGGTTACTATTTCAAAAGTAATCGGCAAGATTTTTATTTTCAACATATTTGTCGGATACTATTTTTAAAAGTAATCGACAAGATTTTTATTTTCAACATATTCGTCGGTTACTATTTCAAAAGTAATCGGCAAGACTTTATTTTCAGCACATTCATTGGTTACTTTTTTAAAAGTAATCTGTAAGATTTTTATTTCCAACATATTCTTCGCTTACTATTTCAAAAGTAATCAGCATGATTTATTTTCAGCACATTCGTCGGTTACTATTTCAAAAGTAATCGGCAAGATTTTTATTTTCAGCTTATTGGTCGGTGACTATTTCAAAAGTAATCGGCAAGATTTTTATTTTCAGCATATTTGTCGGTTACTTTTTCAAAAGTAATCGGCAAGATTTTTATTTTTAGCATATTTGTCGGTTACTATTTTAAAAGTAATCGGCAAGATTTTTATTTTCAACATATTCGTCGGTTCCTATTTCAAAAGTAATCGGCAAGATTTTTAGTTTTAGCATATTTGTCGGTTACTATTTTAAAAGTAATCGAGAAGATTTTTATTTTCAACATATTCGTCGCTTACTATTTCAAAAGTAATCGACATGATTTATTTTCAACACATTCGTCGGTTACTATTTCAAAAGCAATCGGCAAGATTTATTTTCAGCACATATTCGTCGGTTACTATTTCAAAAGTAACGGGCAAGTCTTTTATTTTCAGCACATTTGTCGGTTACTATTTCAGTAGTAATCGGCATGATTTATTTTCAGCACATTCGTCGGTTACTATTTCAAAAATAATCGGCATGATTTATTTTCAACACATTCGTCGGTTACTATTTCAAAAGTAATCGGCATGATCTATTTTCTGCATATTTGTTGGTTACTATTTCAAAAGTAATCAGCAAAATTTTTATATTCAGCATATTCGTCGGTTACTATTTCAAAGGTAATCGGCAAGATTTATTTTCAGCACATTCGTCGGTTACTATTTCAAAAGTAATCGGCAAAAATTTATTTTCAACACATTCGTGGGTTACTATTTCAATAGTAATCGGCAAGATTTTTATTTTCAGCATGTACGTCGGTTACTATTTCAAAAGTAATGGGCAAGACTTTTATTTTCAGCATATTTGTCGGTTACTTTTTCAAAAGTAATCGACAAGATTTTTATTTTTAGCATATTTGTCGGTTACTATTTTAAGAGTAATCGGCAAGATTTTTATTTTCAACATATTCGTCGGTTCCTATTTCAAAAGTAATCTGCAAGATTTTTAGTTTTAGCATATTTGTCGGTTACTATTTTAAAATTAATCGAGAAGATTTTTATTTTCAACATATTCGTCGCTTACTATTTCAAAAGTAATCGGCAAGATTTATTTTCAGCACATATTCGTCGGTTACTATTTCAAAAGTAATGGGCAAGACTTTTATTTTCAGCACATTTGTCGGTTACTATTTCAATAGTAATCGGCATGATTTATTTTCAGCACATTCGTCGGTTACTATTTCAAAAATAATCGGCATGATTTATTTTCAACACATTCGTCGGTTACTATTTCAAAAGTAATCGGCATGATCTATTTTCTGCACAATCGTCGGTTACTATTTCAAAAGTAATCGGCAAGATTTTTATTTTCAGCATATTTGTCGGTTACTATTTTAAAAGTAATCGACAAGATTTTTATTTTCAACATATTCGTCAGTTACTATTTCAAAAGTAATCGGCAAGACTTTATTTTCAGCATATTCGTTGGTTACTATTTTAAAAGTAATCAGTAAGATTTTTATTTTCAACATATTCGTCGCTTACTATTTCGAAAGTAATCGGCATGTTTTATTTTCAGCACATTCGTCGGTTACTATTTCAAAAGTAATCGGCAAGATTTTTATTTTCAACATATTTGTCGGATACTATTTTTAAAAGTAATCGACAAGATTTTTATTTTCAACATATTCGTCGGTTACTATTTCAAAAGTAATCGGCAAGACTTTATTTTCAGCACATTCATTGGTTACTTTTTTAAAAGTAATCTGTAAGATTTTTATTTCCAACATATTCTTCGCTTACTATTTCAAAAGTAATCAGCATGATTTATTTTCAGCACATTCGTCGGTTACTATTTCAAAAGTAATCGGCAAGATTTTTATTTTCAGCTTATTGGTCGATGACTATTTCAAAAGTAATCGGCAAGATTTTTATTTTCAGCATATTTGTCGGTTACTTTTTCAAAAGTAATCGGCAAGATTTTTATTTTTAGCATATTTGTCGGTTACTATTTTAAAAGTAATCGGCAAGATTTTTATTTTCAACATATTCGTCGGTTCCTATTTCAAAAGTAATCGGCAAGATTTTTAGTTTTAGCATATTTGTCGGTTACTATTTTAAAAGTAATCGAGAAGATTTTTATTTTCAACATATTCGTCGCTTACTATTTCAAAAGTAATCGACATGATTTATTTTCAACACATTCGTCGGTTACTATTTCAAAAGCAATCGGCAAGATTTATTTTCAGCACATATTCGTCGGTTACTATTTCAAAAGTAACGGGCAAGTCTTTTATTTTCAGCACATTTGTCGGTTACTATTTCAGTAGTAATCGGCATGATTTATTTTCAGCACATTCGTCGGTTACTATTTCAAAAATAATCGGCATGATTTATTTTCAACACATTCGTCGGTTACTATTTCAAAAGTAATCGGCATGATCTATTTTCTGCACATTTGTTGGTTACTATTTCAAAAGTAATCAGCAAAATTTTTATATTCAGCATATTCGTCGGTTACTATTTCAAAGGTAATCGGCAAGATTTATTTTCAGCACATTCGTCGGTTACTATTTCAAAAGTAATCGGCAAAAATTTATTTTCAACACATTCGTGGGTTACTATTTCAATAGTAATCGGCAAGATTTTTATTTTCAGCATGTACGTCGGTTACTATTTCAAAAGTAATGGGCAAGACTTTTATTTTCAGCATATTTGTCGGTTACTTTTTCAAAAGTAATCGACAAGATTTTTATTTTTAGCATATTTGTCGGTTACTATTTTAAGAGTAATCGGCAAGATTTTTATTTTCAACATATTCGTCGGTTCCTATTTCAAAAGTAATCTGCAAGATTTTTAGTTTTAGCATATTTGTCGGTTACTATTTTAAAATTAATCGAGAAGATTTTTATTTTCAACATATTCGTCGCTTACTATTTCAAAAGTAATCGGCAAGATTTATTTTCAGCACATATTCGTCGGTTACTATTTCAAAAGTAATGGGCAAGACTTTTATTTTCAGCACATTTGTCGGTTACTATTTCAATAGTAATCGGCATGATTTATTTTCAGCACATTCGTCGGTTACTATTTCAAAAATAATCGGCATGATTTATTTTCAACACATTCGTCGGTTACTATTTCAAAAGTAATCGGCATGATCTATTTTCTGCACAATCGTCGGTTACTATTTCAAAAGTAATCGGCAAGATTTTTATTTTCAGCATATTTGTCGGTTACTATTTTAAAAGTAATCGACAAGATTTTTATTTTCAACATATTCGTCAGTTACTATTTCAAAAGTAATCGGCAATACTTTATTTTCAGCATATTCGTTGGTTACTATTTTAAAAGTAATCAGTAAGATTTTTATTTTCAACATATTCGTCGCTTACTATTTCGAAAGTAATCGGCATGTTTTATTTTCAGCACATTCGTCGGTTACTATTTCAAAAGTAATCGGCAAGATTTTTATTTTCAACATATTTGTCGGATACTATTTTTAAAAGTAATCGACAAGATTTTTATTTTCAACATATTCGTCGGTTACTATTTCAAAAGTAATCGGCAAGACTTTATTTTCAGCACATTCATTGGTTACTTTTTTAAAAGTAATCTGTAAGATTTTTATTTCCAACATATTCATCGCTTACTATTTCAAAAGTAATCAGCATGATTTATTTTCAGCACATTCGTCGGTTACTATTTCAAAAGTAATCGGCAAGATTTTTATTTTCAGCTTATTGGTCGGTGACTATTTCAAAAGTAATCGGCAAGATTTTTATTTTCAGCATATTTGTCGGTTACTTTTTCAAAAGTAATCGGCAAGATTTTTATTTTTAGCATATTTGTCGGTTACTATTTTAAAAGTAATCGGCAAGATTTTTATTTTCAACATATTCGTCGGTTCCTATTTCAAAAGAAATCGGCAAGATTTTTAGTTTTAGCATATTTGTCGGTTACTATTTTAAAAGTAATCGAGAAGATTTTTATTTTCAACATATTCTTCGCTTACTATTTCAAAAGTAATCGACATGATTTATTTTCAACACATTCGTCGGTTACTATTTCAAAAGCAATCGGCAAGATTTATTTTCAGCACATATTCGTCGGTTACTATTTCAAAAGTAACGGGCAAGTCTTTTATTTTCAGCACATTTGTCGGTTACTATTTCAGTAGTAATCGGCATGATTTATTTTCAGCACATTCGTCGGTTACTATTTCAAAAATAATCGGCATGATTTATTTTCAACACATTCGTCGGTTACTATTTCAAAAGTAATCGGCATGATCTATTTTCTGCACATTTGTCGGTTACTATTTCAAAAGTAATCAGCAAAATTTTTATATTCAGCATATTCGTCGGTTACTATTTCAAAGGTAATCGGCAAGATTTATTTTCAGCACATTCGTCGGTTACTATTTCAAAAGTAATCGGCAAAAATTTATTTTCAACACATTCGTGGGTTACTATTTCAATAGTAATCGGCAAGATTTTTATTTTCAGCATGTACGTCGGTTACTATTTCAAAAGTAATGGGCAAGACTTTTATTTTCAGCATATTTGTCGGTTACTTTTTCAAAAGTAATCGACAAGATTTTTATTTTTAGCATATTTGTCGGATACTATTTTAAAAGTAATCGGCAAGATTTTTATTTTCAACATATTCGTCGGTTCCTATTTCAAAAGTAATCGGCAAGATTTTTAGTTTTAGCATATTTGTCGGTTACTATTTTAAAATTAATCGAGAAGATTTTTATTTTCAACATATTCGTCGCTTACTATTTCAAAAGTAATCGACATGATTTATTTTCAGCACATTCGTCGGTTACTATTTCAAAAGTAATCGGCAAGATTTATTTTCAGCACATATTCGTCGGTTACTATTTCAAAAGTAATGGGCAAGACTTTTATTTTCAGCACATTTGTCGGTTACTATTTCAATAGTAATCGGCATGATTTATTTTCAGCACATTCGTCGGTTACTATTTCAAAAATAATCGGCATGATTTATTTTCAGCACATTCGTCGGTTACTATTTCAAAAATAATCGGCATGATTTATTTTCAACATATTCGTCGGTTCCTATTTCAAAAGTAATCTGCAAGATTTTTAGTTTTAGCATATTTGTCGGTTACTATTTTAAAATTAATCGAGAAGATTTTTATTTTCAACATATTCGTCGCTTACTATTTCAAAAGTAATCGGCAAGATTTATTTTCAGCACATATTCGTCGGTTACTATTTCAAAAGTAATGGGCAAGACTTTTATTTTCAGCACATTTGTCGGTTACTATTTCAATAGTAATCGGCATGATTTATTTTCAGCACATTCGTCGGTTACTATTTCAAAAATAATCGGCATGATTTATTTTCAACACATTCGTCGGTTACTATTTCAAAAGTAATCGGCATGATCTATTTTCTGCACAATCGTCGGTTACTATTTCAAAAGTAATCGGCAAGATTTTTATTTTCAGCATATTTGTCGGTTACTATTTTAAAAGTAATCGACAAGACTTTATTTTCAGCATATTCGTTGGTTACTATTTTAAAAGTAATCAGTAAGATTTTTATTTTCAACATATTCGTCGCTTACTATTTCGAAAGTAATCGGCATGTTTTATTTTCAGCACATTCGTCGGTTACTATTTCAAAAGTAATCGGCAAGATTTTTATTTTCAACATATTTGTCGGATACTATTTTTAAAAGTAATCGACAAGATTTTTATTTTCAACATATTCGTCGGTTACTATTTCAAAAGTAATCGGCAAGACTTTATTTTCAGCACATTCATTGGTTACTTTTTTAAAAGTAATCTGTAAGATTTTTATTTCCAACATATTCTTCGCTTACTATTTCAAAAGTAATCAGCATGATTTATTTTCAGCACATTCGTCGGTTACTATTTCAAAAGTAATCGGCAAGATTTTTATTTTCAGCTTATTGGTCGGTGACTATTTCAAAAGTAATCGGCAAGATTTTTATTTTCAGCATATTTGTCGGTTACTTTTTCAAAAGTAATCGGCAAGATTTTTATTTTTAGCATATTTGTCGGTTACTATTTTAAAAGTAATCGGCAAGATTTTTATTTTCAACATATTCGTCGGTTCCTATTTCAAAAGTAATCGGCAAGATTTTTAGTTTTAGCATATTTGTCGGTTACTATTTTAAAAGTAATCGAGAAGATTTTTATTTTCAACATATTCGTCGCTTACTATTTCAAAAGTAATCGACATGATTTATTTTCAACACATTCGTCGGTTACTATTTCAAAAGCAATCGGCAAGATTTATTTTCAGCACATATTCGTCGGTTACTATTTCAAAAGTAACGGGCAAGTCTTTTATTTTCAGCACATTTGTCGGTTACTATTTCAGTAGTAATCGGCATGATTTATTTTCAGCACATTCGTCGGTTACTATTTCAAAAATAATCGGCATGATTTATTTTCAACACATTCGTCGGTTACTATTTCAAAAGTAATCGGCATGATCTATTTTCTGCACATTTGTTGGTTACTATTTCAAAAGTAATCAGCAAAATTTTTATATTCAGCATATTCGTCGGTTACTATTTCAAAGGTAATCGGCAAGATTTATTTTCAGCACATTCGTCGGTTACTATTTCAAAAGTAATCGGCAAAAATTTATTTTCAACACATTCGTGGGTTACTATTTCAATAGTAATCGGCAAGATTTTTATTTTCAGCATGTACGTCGGTTACTATTTCAAAAGTAATGGGCAAGACTTTTATTTTCAGCATATTTGTCGGTTACTTTTTCAAAAGTAATCGACAAGATTTTTATTTTTAGCATATTTGTCGGTTACTATTTTAAGAGTAATCGGCAAGATTTTTATTTTCAACATATTCGTCGGTTCCTATTTCAAAAGTAATCTGCAAGATTTTTAGTTTTAGCATATTTGTCGGTTACTATTTTAAAATTAATCGAGAAGATTTTTATTTTCAACATATTCGTCGCTTACTATTTCAAAAGTAATCGGCAAGATTTATTTTCAGCACATATTCGTCGGTTACTATTTCAAAAGTAATGGGCAAGACTTTTATTTTCAGCACATTTGTCGGTTACTATTTCAATAGTAATCGGCATGATTTATTTTCAGCACATTCGTCGGTTACTATTTCAAAAATAATCGGCATGATTTATTTTCAACACATTCGTCGGTTACTATTTCAAAAGTAATCGGCATGATCTATTTTCTGCACAATCGTCGGTTACTATTTCAAAAGTAATCGGCAAGATTTTTATTTTCAGCATATTTGTCGGTTACTATTTTAAAAGTAATCGACAAGATTTTTATTTTCAACATATTCGTCAGTTACTATTTCAAAAGTAATCGGCAATACTTTATTTTCAGCATATTCGTTGGTTACTATTTTAAAAGTAATCAGTAAGATTTTTATTTTCAACATATTCGTCGCTTACTATTTCGAAAGTAATCGGCATGTTTTATTTTCAGCACATTCGTCGGTTACTATTTCAAAAGTAATCGGCAAGATTTTTATTTTCAACATATTTGTCGGATACTATTTTTAAAAGTAATCGACAAGATTTTTATTTTCAACATATTCGTCGGTTACTATTTCAAAAGTAATCGGCAAGACTTTATTTTCAGCACATTCATTGGTTACTTTTTTAAAAGTAATCTGTAAGATTTTTATTTCCAACATATTCATCGCTTACTATTTCAAAAGTAATCAGCATGATTTATTTTCAGCACATTCGTCGGTTACTATTTCAAAAGTAATCGGCAAGATTTTTATTTTCAGCTTATTGGTCGGTGACTATTTCAAAAGTAATCGGCAAGATTTTTATTTTCAGCATATTTGTCGGTTACTTTTTCAAAAGTAATCGGCAAGATTTTTATTTTTAGCATATTTGTCGGTTACTATTTTAAAAGTAATCGGCAAGATTTTTATTTTCAACATATTCGTCGGTTCCTATTTCAAAAGAAATCGGCAAGATTTTTAGTTTTAGCATATTTGTCGGTTACTATTTTAAAAGTAATCGAGAAGATTTTTATTTTCAACATATTCGTCGCTTACTATTTCAAAAGTAATCGACATGATTTATTTTCAACACATTCGTCGGTTACTATTTCAAAAGCAATCGGCAAGATTTATTTTCAGCACATATTCGTCGGTTACTATTTCAAAAGTAACGGGCAAGTCTTTTATTTTCAGCACATTTGTCGGTTACTATTTCAGTAGTAATCGGCATGATTTATTTTCAGCACATTCGTCGGTTACTATTTCAAAAATAATCGGCATGATTTATTTTCAACACATTCGTCGGTTACTATTTCAAAAGTAATCGGCATGATCTATTTTCTGCACATTTGTCGGTTACTATTTCAAAAGTAATCAGCAAAATTTTTATATTCAGCATATTCGTCGGTTACTATTTCAAAGGTAATCGGCAAGATTTATTTTCAGCACATTCGTCGGTTACTATTTCAAAAGTAATCGGCAAAAATTTATTTTCAACACATTCGTGGGTTACTATTTCAATAGTAATCGGCAAGATTTTTATTTTCAGCATGTACGTCGGTTACTATTTCAAAAGTAATGGGCAAGACTTTTATTTTCAGCATATTTGTCGGTTACTTTTTCAAAAGTAATCGACAAGATTTTTATTTTTAGCATATTTGTCGGATACTATTTTAAAAGTAATCGGCAAGATTTTTATTTTCAACATATTCGTCGGTTCCTATTTCAAAAGTAATCGGCAAGATTTTTAGTTTTAGCATATTTGTCGGTTACTATTTTAAAATTAATCGAGAAGATTTTTATTTTCAACATATTCGTCGCTTACTATTTCAAAAGTAATCGACATGATTTATTTTCAGCACATTCGTCGGTTACTATTTCAAAAGTAATCGGCAAGATTTATTTTCAGCACATATTCGTCGGTTACTATTTCAAAAGTAATGGGCAAGACTTTTATTTTCAGCACATTTGTCGGTTACTATTTCAATAGTAATCGGCATGATTTATTTTCAGCACATTCGTCGGTTACTATTTCAAAAATAATCGGCATGATTTATTTTCAACACATTCGTCGGTTACTATTTCAAAAGTAATCGGCATGATCTATTTTCTGCACAATCGTCGGTTACTATTTCAAAAGTAATCGGCAAGATTTTTATTTTCAGCATATTTGTCGGTTACTATTTTTAAAGTAATCGACAAGATTTTTATTTTCAACATATTCGTCGCTTACTATTTCAAAAGTAATCGACATGATTTATTTTCAACACATTCGTCGGTTACTATTTCAAAAGCAATCGGCAAGATTTATTTTCAGCACATATTCGTCGGTTACTATTTCAAAAGTAACGGGCAAGTCTTTTATTTTCAGCACATTTGTCGGTTACTATTTCAGTAGTAATCGGCATGATTTATTTTCAGCACATTCGTCGGTTACTATTTCAAAAATAATCGGCATGATTTATTTTCAACACATTCGTCGGTTACTATTTCAAAAGTAATCGGCATGATCTATTTTCTGCACATTTGTCGGTTACTATTTCAAAAGTAATCAGCAAAATTTTTATATTCAGCATATTCGTCGGTTACTATTTCAAAGGTAATCGGCAAGATTTATTTTCAGCACATTCGTCGGTTACTATTTCAAAAGTAATCGGCAAAAATTTATTTTCAACACATTCGTGGGTTACTATTTCAATAGTAATCGGCAAGATTTTTATTTTCAGCATGTACGTCGGTTACTATTTCAAAAGTAATGGGCAAGACTTTTATTTTCAGCATATTTGTCGGTTACTTTTTCAAAAGTAATCGACAAGATTTTTATTTTTAGCATATTTGTCGGATACTATTTTAAAAGTAATCGGCAAGATTTTTATTTTCAACATATTCGTCGGTTCCTATTTCAAAAGTAATCGGCAAGATTTTTAGTTTTAGCATATTTGTCGGTTACTATTTTAAAATTAATCGAGAAGATTTTTATTTTCAACATATTCGTCGCTTACTATTTCAAAAGTAATCGACATGATTTATTTTCAGCACATTCGTCGGTTACTATTTCAAAAGTAATCGGCAAGATTTATTTTCAGCACATATTCGTCGGTTACTATTTCAAAAGTAATGGGCAAGACTTTTATTTTCAGCACATTTGTCGGTTACTATTTCAATAGTAATCGGCATGATTTATTTTCAGCACATTCGTCGGTTACTATTTCAAAAATAATCGGCATGATTTATTTTCAACACATTCGTCGGTTACTATTTCAAAAGTAATCGGCATGATCTATTTTCTGCACAATCGTCGGTTACTATTTCAAAAGTAATCGGCAAGATTTTTATTTTCAGCATATTTGTCGGTTACTATTTTAAAAGTAATCGAGAAGATTTTTATTTTCAACATATTCGTCGCTTACTATTTCAAAAGTAATCGACATGATTTATTTTCAACACATTCGTCGGTTACTATTTCAAAAGCAATCGGCAAGATTTATTTTCAGCACATATTCGTCGGTTACTATTTCAAAAGTAACGGGCAAGTCTTTTATTTTCAGCACATTTGTCGGTTACTATTTCAGTAGTAATCGGCATGATTTATTTTCAGCACATTCGTCGGTTACTATTTCAAAAATAATCGGCATGATTTATTTTCAACACATTCGTCAGTTACTATTTCAAAAGTAATCGGCATGATCTATTTTCTGCACATTTGTCGGTTACTATTTCAAAAGTAATCAGCAAAATTTTTATATTCAGCACATTCGTCGGTTACTATTTCAAAAATAATCGGCATGATTTATTTTCAACACATTCGTCGGTTACTATTTCAAAAGTAATCGGCATGATCTATTTTCTGCACAATCGTCGGTTACTATTTCAAAAGTAATCGGCAAGATTTTTATTTTCAGCATATTTGTCGGTTACTATTTTAAAAGTAATCGACAAGATTTTTATTTTCAACATATTCGTCGGTTACTATTTCAAAAGTAATCGGCAAGACTTTATTTTCAGCATATTCGTTGGTTACTATTTTAAAAATAATCGGTAAGATTTTTATTTTCAACATATTCGTCGCTTACTATTTCGAAAGTAATCGGCATGATTTATTTTCAGCACATTCGTCGGTTACTATTTCAAAAGTAATCGGCAAGATTTTTATTTTCAACATATTTGTCGGTTACTATTTTAAAAGTAATCGACAAGATTTTTATTTTCAACATATTCGTCGGTTACTATTTCAAAAGTAATCGGCAAGACTTTATTTTCTGCACATTCATTGGTTACTTTTTTAAAAGTAATCGGTAAGATTTTTATTTCCAACATATTCATCGCTTACTATTTCAAAAGTAATCAGCATGATTTATTTTCAGCACATTCGCCGGTTACTATTTCAAAAGTAATCGGCAAGATTTTTATTTTTCAGCTTATTGGTCGGTGACTATTTCGAAAGTAATCGGCAAGATTTTTATTTTCAGCATATTTGTCGGTTACTTTTTCAAAAGTAATCGGCAAGATTTTTATTTTTAGCATATTTGTCGGTTACTATTTTAAAAGTAATCGGCAAGATTTTTATTTTCAACATATTCGTCGGTTCCTATTTCAAAAGTAATCGGCAAGATTTTTAGTTTTAGCATATTTGTCGGTTACTATTTTAAAAGTAATCGAGAAGATTTTTATTTTCAACATATTCGTCGCTTACTATTTCAAAAGTAATCGACATGATTTATTTTCAACACATTCGTCGGTTACTATTTCAAAAGCAATCGGCAAGATTTATTTTCAGCACATATTCGTCGGTTACTATTTCAAAAGTAACGGGCAAGTCTTTTATTTTCAGCACATTTGTCGGTTACTATTTCAGTAGTAATCGGCATGATTTATTTTCAGCACATTCGTCGGTTACTATTTCAAAAATAATCGGCATGATTTATTTTCAACACATTCGTCGGTTACTATTTCAAAAGTAATCGGCATGATCTATTTTCTGCACATTTGTCGGTTACTATTTCAAAAGTAATCAGCAAAATTTTTATATTCAGCATATTCGTCGGTTACTATTTCAAAGGTAATCGGCAAGATTTATTTTCAGCACATTCGTCGGTTACTATTTCAAAAGTAATCGGCAAAAATTTATTTTCAACACATTCGTGGGTTACTATTTAAATAGTAATCGGCAAGATTTTTATTTTCAGCATGTACGTCGGTTACTATTTCAAAAGTAATGGGCAAGACTTTTATTTTCAGCATATTTGTCGGTTACTTTTTCAAAAGTAATCGAGAAGATTTTTATTTTTAGCATATTTGTCGGTTACTATTTTAAAAGTAATCGGCAAGATTTTTATTTTCAACATATTCGTCGGTTCCTATTTCAAAAGAAATCGGCAAGATTTTTAGTTTTAGCATATTTGTCGGTTACTATTTTAAAAGTAATCGAGAAGATTTTTATTTTCAACATATTCGTCGCTTACTATTTCAAAAGTAATCGACATGATTTATTTTCAACACATTCGTCGGTTACTATTTCAAAAGCAATCGGCAAGATTTATTTTCAGCACATATTCGTCGGTTACTATTTCAAAAGTAACGGGCAAGTCTTTTATTTTCAGCACATTTGTCGGTTACTATTTCAGTAGTAATCGGCATGATTTATTTTCAGCACATTCGTCGGTTACTATTTCAAAAATAATCGGCATGATTTATTTTCAACACATTCGTCGGTTACTATTTCAAAAGTAATCGGCATGATCTATTTTCTGCACATTTGTCGGTTACTATTTCAAAAGTAATCAGCAAAATTTTTATATTCAGCATATTCGTCGGTTACTATTTCAAAGGTAATCGGCAAGATTTATTTTCAGCACATTCGTCGGTTACTATTTCAAAAGTAATCGGCAAAAATTTATTTTCAACACATTCGTGGGTTACTATTTCAATAGTAATCGGCAAGATTTTTATTTTCAGCATGTACGTCGGTTACTATTTCAAAAGTAATGGGCAAGACTTTTATTTTCAGCATATTTGTCGGTTACTTTTTCAAAAGTAATCGACAAGATTTTTATTTTTAGCATATTTGTCGGATACTATTTTAAAAGTAATCGGCAAGATTTTTATTTTCAACATATTCGTCGGTTCCTATTTCAAAAGTAATCGGCAAGATTTTTAGTTTTAGCATATTTGTCGGTTACTATTTTAAAATTAATCGAGAAGATTTTTATTTTCAACATATTCGTCGCTTACTATTTCAAAAGTAATCGACATGATTTATTTTCAGCACATTCGTCGGTTACTATTTCAAAAGTAATCGGCAAGATTTATTTTCAGCACATATTCGTCGGTTACTATTTCAAAAGTAATGGGCAAGACTTTTATTTTCAGCACATTTGTCGGTTACTATTTCAATAGTAATCGGCATGATTTATTTTCAGCACATTCGTCGGTTACTATTTCAAAAATAATCGGCATGATTTATTTTCAACACATTCGTCGGTTACTATTTCAAAAGTAATCGGCATGATCTATTTTCTGCACAATCGTCGGTTACTATTTCAAAAGTAATCGGCAAGATTTTTATTTTCAGCATATTTGTCGGTTACTATTTTTAAAGTAATCGACAAGATTTTTATTTTCAACATATTCGTCGCTTACTATTTCAAAAGTAATCGACATGATTTATTTTCAACACATTCGTCGGTTACTATTTCAAAAGCAATCGGCAAGATTTATTTTCAGCACATATTCGTCGGTTACTATTTCAAAAGTAACGGGCAAGTCTTTTATTTTCAGCACATTTGTCGGTTACTATTTCAGTAGTAATCGGCATGATTTATTTTCAGCACATTCGTCGGTTACTATTTCAAAAATAATCGGCATGATTTATTTTCAACACATTCGTCGGTTACTATTTCAAAAGTAATCGGCATGATCTATTTTCTGCACATTTGTCGGTTACTATTTCAAAAGTAATCAGCAAAATTTTTATATTCAGCATATTCGTCGGTTACTATTTCAAAGGTAATCGGCAAGATTTATTTTCAGCACATTCGTCGGTTACTATTTCAAAAGTAATCGGCAAAAATTTATTTTCAACACATTCGTGGGTTACTATTTCAATAGTAATCGGCAAGATTTTTATTTTCAGCATGTACGTCGGTTACTATTTCAAAAGTAATGGGCAAGACTTTTATTTTCAGCATATTTGTCGGTTACTTTTTCAAAAGTAATCGACAAGATTTTTATTTTTAGCATATTTGTCGGATACTATTTTAAAAGTAATCGGCAAGATTTTTATTTTCAACATATTCGTCGGTTCCTATTTCAAAAGTAATCGGCAAGATTTTTAGTTTTAGCATATTTGTCGGTTACTATTTTAAAATTAATCGAGAAGATTTTTATTTTCAACATATTCGTCGCTTACTATTTCAAAAGTAATCGACATGATTTATTTTCAGCACATTCGTCGGTTACTATTTCAAAAGTAATCGGCAAGATTTATTTTCAGCACATATTCGTCGGTTACTATTTCAAAAGTAATGGGCAAGACTTTTATTTTCAGCACATTTGTCGGTTACTATTTCAATAGTAATCGGCATGATTTATTTTCAGCACATTCGTCGGTTACTATTTCAAAAATAATCGGCATGATTTATTTTCAACACATTCGTCGGTTACTATTTCAAAAGTAATCGGCATGATCTATTTTCTGCACAATCGTCGGTTACTATTTCAAAAGTAATCGGCAAGATTTTTATTTTCAGCATATTTGTCGGTTACTATTTTAAAAGTAATCGAGAAGATTTTTATTTTCAACATATTCGTCGCTTACTATTTCAAAAGTAATCGACATGATTTATTTTCAACACATTCGTCGGTTACTATTTCAAAAGCAATCGGCAAGATTTATTTTCAGCACATATTCGTCGGTTACTATTTCAAAAGTAACGGGCAAGTCTTTTATTTTCAGCACATTTGTCGGTTACTATTTCAGTAGTAATCGGCATGATTTATTTTCAGCACATTCGTCGGTTACTATTTCAAAAATAATCGGCATGATTTATTTTCAACACATTCGTCAGTTACTATTTCAAAAGTAATCGGCATGATCTATTTTCTGCACATTTGTCGGTTACTATTTCAAAAGTAATCAGCAAAATTTTTATATTCAGCATATTCGTCGGTTACTATTTCAAAGGTAATCGGCAAGATTTATTTTCAGCACATTCGTCGGTTACTATTTCAAAAGTAATCGGCAAAAATTTATTTTCAACACATTCGTGGGTTACTATTTCAATAGTAATCGGCAAGATTTTTATTTTCAGCATGTACGTCGGTTACTATTTCAAAAGTAATGGGCAAGACTTTTATTTTCAGCATATTTGTCGGTTACTTTTTCAAAAGTAATCGACAAGATTTTTATTTTTAGCATATTGGTCGGATACTATTTTAAAAGTAATCGGCAAGATTTTTATTTTCAACATATTCGTCGGTTCCTATTTCAAAAGTAATCGGCAAGATTTTTAGTTTTAGCATATTTGTCGGTTACTATTTTAAAATTAATCGAGAAGATTTTTATTTTCAACATATTCGTCGCTTACTATTTCAAAAGTAATCGACATGATTTATTTTCAGCACATTCGTCGGTTACTATTTCAAAAGTAATCGGCAAGATTTATTTTCAGCACATATTCGTCGGTTACTATTTCAAAAGTAATGGGCAAGACTTTTATTTTCAGCACATTTGTCGGTTACTATTTCAATAGTAATCGGCATGATTTATTTTCAGCACATTCGTCGGTTACTATTTCAAAAATAATCGGCATGATTTATTTTCAACACATTCGTCGGTTACTATTTCAAAAGTAATCGGCATGATCTATTTTCTGCACAATCGTCGGTTACTATTTCAAAAGTAATCGGCAAGATTTTTATTTTCAGCATATTTGTCGGTTACTATTTTAAAAGTAATCGACAAGATTTTTATTTTCAACATATTCGTCGGTTACTATTTCAAAAGTAATCGGCAAGACTTTATTTTCAGCATATTCGTTGGTTACTATTTTAAAAATAATCGGTAAGATTTTTATTTTCAACATATTCGTCGCTTACTATTTCGAAAGTAATCGGCATGATTTATTTTCAGCACATTCGTCGGTTACTATTTCAAAAGTAATCGGCAAGATTTTTATTTTCAACATATTTGTCGGTTACTATTTTAAAAGTAATCGACAAGATTTTTATTTTCAACATATTCGTCGGTTACTATTTCAAAAGTAATCGGCAAGACTTTATTTTCTGCACATTCATTGGTTACTTTTTTAAAAGTAATCGGTAAGATTTTTATTTCCAACATATTCATCGCTTACTATTTCAAAAGTAATCAGCATGATTTATTTTCAGCACATTCGCCGGTTACTATTTCAAAAGTAATCGGCAAGATTTTTATTTTTCAGCTTATTGGTCGGTGACTATTTCGAAAGTAATCGGCAAGATTTTTATTTTCAGCATATTTGTCGGTTACTTTTTCAAAAGTAATCGGCAAGATTTTTATTTTTAGCATATTTGTCGGTTACTATTTTAAAAGTAATCGGCAAGATTTTTATTTTCAACATATTCGTCGGTTCCTATTTCAAAAGTAATCGGCAAGATTTTTAGTTTTAGCATATTTGTCGGTTACTATTTTAAAAGTAATCGAGAAGATTTTTATTTTCAACATATTCGTCGCTTACTATTTCAAAAGTAATCGACATGATTTATTTTCAACACATTCGTCGGTTACTATTTCAAAAGCAATCGGCAAGATTTATTTTCAGCACATATTCGTCGGTTACTATTTCAAAAGTAACGGGCAAGTCTTTTATTTTCAGCACATTTGTCGGTTACTATTTCAGTAGTAATCGGCATGATTTATTTTCAGCACATTCGTCGGTTACTATTTCAAAAATAATCGGCATGATTTATTTTCAACACATTCGTCGGTTACTATTTCAAAAGTAATCGGCATGATCTATTTTCTGCACATTTGTCGGTTACTATTTCAAAAGTAATCAGCAAAATTTTTATATTCAGCATATTCGTCGGTTACTATTTCAAAGGTAATCGGCAAGATTTATTTTCAGCACATTCGTCGGTTACTATTTCAAAAGTAATCGGCAAAAATTTATTTTCAACACATTCGTGGGTTACTATTTAAATAGTAATCGGCAAGATTTTTATTTTCAGCATGTACGTCGGTTACTATTTCAAAAGTAATGGGCAAGACTTTTATTTTCAGCATATTTGTCGGTTACTTTTTCAAAAGTAATCGAGAAGATTTTTATTTTTAGCATATTTGTCGGTTACTATTTTAAAAGTAATCGGCAAGATTTTTATTTTCAACATATTCGTCGGTTCCTATTTCAAAAGTAATCGGCAAGATTTTTAGTTTTAGCATATTTGTCGGTTACTATTTTAAAATTAATCGAGAAGATTTTTATTTTCAACATATTCGTCGCTTACTATTTCAAAAGTAATCGACATGATTTATTTTCAGCACATTCGTCGGTTACTATTTCAAAAGTAATCGGCAAGATTTATTTTCAGCACATATTCGTCGGTTACTATTTCAAAAGTAATGGGCAAGACTTTTATTTTCAGCACATTTGTCGGTTACTATTTCAATAGTAATCGGCATGATTTATTTTCAGCACATTCGTCGGTTACTATTTCAAAAATAATCGGCATGATTTATTTTCAACACATTCGTCGGTTACTATTTCAAAAGTAATCGGCATGATCTATTTTCTGCACAATCGTCGGTTACTATTTCAAAAGTAATCGGCAAGATTTTTATTTTCAGCATATTTGTCGGTTACTATTTTAAAAGTAATCGACAAGATTTTTATTTTCAACATATTCGTCGGTTACTATTTCAAGAGTAATCGGCAAGACTTTATTTTCAGCATATTCGTTGGTTACTATTTTAAAAATAATCGGTAAGATTTTTATTTTCAACATATTCGTCGCTTACTATTTCGAAAGTAATCGGCATGATTTATTTTCAGCACATTCGTCGGTTACTATTTCAAAAGTAATCGGCAAGATTTTTATTTTCAACATATTTGTCGGTTACTATTTTAAAAGTAATCGACAAGATTTTTATTTTCAACATATTCGTCGGTTACTATTTCAAAAGTAATCGGCAAGACTTTATTTTCTGCACATTCATTGGTTACTTTTTTAAAAGTAATCGGTAAGATTTTTATTTCCAACATATTCATCGCTTACTATTTCAAAAGTAATCAGCATGATTTATTTTCGGCACATTCGCCGGTTACTATTTCAAAAGTAATCGGCAAGATTTTTATTTTTCAGCTTATTGGTCGGTGACTATTTCGAAAGTAATCGGCAAGATTTTTATTTTCAGCATATTTGTCGGTTACTTTTTCAAAAGTAATCGGCAAGATTTTTATTTTTAGCATATTTGTCGGTTACTATTTTAAAAGTAATCGGCAAGATTTTTATTTTCAACATATTCGTCGGTTCCTATTTCAAAAGTAATCGGCAAGATTTTTAGTTTTAGCATATTTGTCGGTTACTATTTTAAAAGTAATCGAGAAGATTTTTATTTTCAACATATTCGTCGCTTACTATTTCAAAAGTAATCGGCATGATTTATTTTCAACACATTCGTCGGTTACTATTTCAAAAGTTATCGGCAAGATTTATTTTCAGCACATATTCGTCGGTTACTATTTCAAAAGTAACGGGCAAGTCTTTTATTTTCAGCACATTTGTCGGTTACTATTTCAATAGTAATCGGCATGATTTATTTTCAGCACATTCGTCGGTTACTATTTCAAAAATAATCGGCATGATTTATTTTCAACACATTCGTCGGTTACTATTTCAAAAGTAATCGGCATGATCTATTTTCTGCACAATCGTCGGTTACTATTTCAAAAGTAATCGGCAAGATTTTTATTTTCAGCATATTTGTCGGTTACTATTTTAAAAGTAATCGACAAGATTTTTATTTTCAACATATTCGTCGGTTACTATTTCAAAAGTAATCGGCAAGACTTTATTTTCAGCATATTCGTTGGTTACTATTTTAAAAATAATCGGTAAGATTTTTATTTTCAACATATTCGTCGCTTACTATTTCGAAAGTAATCGGCATGATTTATTTTCAGCACATTCGTCGGTTACTATTTCAAAAGTAATCGGCAAGATTTTTATTTTCAACATATTTGTCGGTTACTATTTTAAAAGTAATCGACAAGATTTTTATTTTCAACATATTCGTCGGTTACTATTTCAAAAGTAATCGGCAAGACTTTATTTTCTGCACATTCATTGGTTACTTTTTTAAAAGTAATCGGTAAGATTTTTATTTCCAACATATTCATCGCTTACTATTTCAAAAGTAATCAGCATGATTTATTTTCAGCACATTCGTCGATTACTATTTCAAAAGTAATCGGCAAGATTTTTATTTTCAGCTTATTGGTCGGTGACTATTTCGAAAGTAATCGGCAAGATTTTTATTTTCAGCATATTTGTCGGTTACTTTTTCAAAAGTAATCGACAAGATTTTTATTTTTAGCATATTTGTCGGTTACTATTTTAAAAGTAATCGGCAAGATTTTTATTTTCAACATATTCGTCGGTTCCTATTTCAAAAGTAATCGGCAAGATTTTTAGTTTTAGCATATTTGTCGGTTACTATTTTAAAAGTAATCGAGAAGATTTTTATTTTCAACATATTCGTCGCTTACTATTTCAAAAGTAATCGACATGATTTATTTTCAACACATTCGTCGGTTACTATTTCAAAAGCAATCGGCAAGATTTATTTTCAGCACATATTCGTCGGTTACTATTTCAAAAGTAACGGGCAAGTCTTTTATTTTCAGCACATTTGTCGGTTACTATTTCAGTAGTAATCGGCATGATTTATTTTCAGCACATTCGTCGGTTACTATTTCAAAAATAATCGGCATGATTTATTTTCAACACATTCGTCGGTTACTATTTCAAAAGTAATCGGCATGATCTATTTTCTGCACATTTGTCGGTTACTATTTCAAAAGTAATCAGCAAAATTTTTACATTCAGCATATTCGTCGGTTACTATTTCAAAGGTAATCGGCAAGATTTATTTTCAGCACATTCGTCGGTTACTATTTCAAAAGTAATCGGCAAAAATTTATTTTCAACACATTCGTGGGTTACTATTTCAATAGTAATCGGCAAGATTTTTATTTTCAGCATGTACGTCGGTTACTATTTCAAAAGTAATGGGCAAGACTTTTATTTTCAGCATATTTGTCGGTTACTTTTTCAAAAGTAATCGACAAGATTTTTATTTTTAGCATATTTGTCGGATACTATTTTAAAAGTAATCGGCAAGATTTTTATTTTCAACATATTCGTCGGTTCCTATTTCAAAAGTAATCAGCAAGATTTTTAGTTTTAGCATATTTGTCGGTTACTATTTTAAAATTAATCGAGAAGATTTTTATTTTCAACATATTCGTCGCTTACTATTTCAAAAGTAATCGACATGATTTATTTTCAGCACATTCGTCGGTTACTATTTCAAAAGTAATCGGCAAGATTTATTTTCAGCACATATTCGTCGGTTACTATTTCAAAAGTAATGGGCAAGACTTTTATTTTCAGCACATTTGTCGGTTACTATTTCAATAGTAATCGGCATGATTTATTTTCAGCACATTCGTCGGTTACTATTTCAAAAATAATCGGCATGATTTATTTTCAACACATTCGTCGGTTACTATTTCAAAAGTAATCGGCATGATCTATTTTCTGCACAATCGTCGGTTACTATTTCAAAAGTAATCGGCAAGATTTTTATTTTCAGCATATTTGTCGGTTACTATTTTAAAAGTAATCGACAAGATTTTTATTTTCAACATATTCGTCGGTTACTATTTCAAAAGTAATCGGCAAGACTTTATTTTCAGCATATTCGTTGGTTACTATTTTAAAAATAATCGGTAAGATTTTTATTTTCAACATATTCGTCGCTTACTATTTCGAAAGTAATCGGCATGATTTATTTTCAGCACATTCGTCGGTTACTATTTCAAAAGTAATCGGCAAGATTTTTATTTTCAACATATTTGTCGGTTACTATTTTAAAAGTAATCGACAAGATTTTTATTTTCAACATATTCGTCGGTTACTATTTCAAAAGTAATCGGCAAGACTTTATTTTCTGCACATTCATTGGTTACTTTTTTAAAAGTAATCGGTAAGATTTTTATTTCCAACATATTCATCGCTTACTATTTCAAAAGTAATCAACATGATTTATTTTCAGCACATTCGCCGGTTACTATTTCAAAAGTAATCGGCAAGATTTTTATTTTTCAGCTTATTGGTCGGTGACTATTTCGAAAGTAATCGGCAAGATTTTTATTTTCAGCATATTTGTCGGTTACTTTTTCAAAAGTAATCGGCAAGATTTTTATTTTTAGCATATTTGTCGGTTACTATTTTAAAAGTAATCGGCAAGATTTTTATTTTCAACATATTCGTCGGTTCCTATTTCAAAAGTAATCGGCAAGATTTTTAGTTTTAGCATATTTGTCGGTTACTATTTTAAAAGTAATCGAGAAGATTTTTATTTTCAACATATTCGTCGCTTACTATTTCAAAAGTAATCGACATGATTTATTTTCAACACATTCGTCGGTTACTATTTCAAAAGCAATCGGCAAGATTTATTTTCAGCACATATTCGTCGGTTACTATTTCAAAAGTAACGGGCAAGTCTTTTATTTTCAGCACATTTGTCGGTTACTATTTCAGTAGTAATCGGCATGATTTATTTTCAGCACATTCGTCGGTTACTATTTCAAAAATAATCGGCATGATTTATTTTCAACACATTCGTCGGTTACTATTTCAAAAGTAATCGGCATGATCTATTTTCTGCACATTTGTCGGTTACTATTTCAAAAGTAATCAGCAAAATTTTTATATTCAGCATATTCGTCGGTTACTATTTCAAAGGTAATCGGCAAGATTTATTTTCAGCACATTCGTCGGTTACTATTTCAAAAGTAATCGGCAAAAATTTATTTTCAACACATTCGTGGGTTACTATTTAAATAGTAATCGGCAAGATTTTTATTTTCAGCATGTACGTCGGTTACTATTTCAAAAGTAATGGGCAAGACTTTTATTTTCAGCATATTTGTCGGTTACTTTTTCAAAAGTAATCGACAAGATTTTTATTTTTAGCATATTTGTCGGTTACTATTTTAAAAGTAATCGGCAAGATTTTTATTTTCAACATATTCGTCGGTTCCTATTTCAAAAGTAATCGGCAAGATTTTTAGTTTTAGCATATTTGTCGGTTACTATTTTAAAATTAATCGAGAAGATTTTTATTTTCAACATATTCGTCGCTTACTATTTCAAAAGTAATCGACATGATTTATTTTCAGCACATTCGTCGGTTACTATTTCAAAAGTAATCGGCAAGATTTATTTTCAGCACATATTCGTCGGTTACTATTTCAAAAGTAATGGGCAAGACTTTTATTTTCAGCACATTTGTCGGTTACTATTTCAATAGTAATCGGCATGATTTATTTTCAGCACATTCGTCGGTTACTATTTCAAAAGTAATCGGCAAGATTTATTTTCAGCACATATTCGTCGGTTACTATTTCAAAAGTAATGGGCAAGACTTTTATTTTCAGCACATTTGTCGGTTACTATTTCAATAGTAATCGGCATGATTTATTTTCAGCACATTCGTCGGTTACTATTTCAAAAATAATCGGCATGATTTATTTTCAACACATTCGTCGGTTACTATTTCAAAAGTAATCGGCATGATCTATTTTCTGCACAATCGTCGGTTACTATTTCAAAAGTAATCGGCAAGATTTTTATTTTCAGCATATTTGTCGGTTACTATTTTAAAAGTAATCGACAAGATTTTTATTTTCAACATATTCGTCGGTTACTATTTCAAGAGTAATCGGCAAGACTTTATTTTCAGCATATTCGTTGGTTACTATTTTAAAAATAATCGGTAAGATTTTTATTTTCAACATATTCGTCGCTTACTATTTCGAAAGTAATCGGCATGATTTATTTTCAGCACATTCGTCGGTTACTATTTCAAAAGTAATCGGCAAGATTTTTATTTTCAACATATTTGTCGGTTACTATTTTAAAAGTAATCGACAAGATTTTTATTTTCAACATATTCGTCGGTTACTATTTCAAAAGTAATCGGCAAGACTTTATTTTCTGCACATTCATTGGTTACTTTTTTAAAAGTAATCGGTAAGATTTTTATTTCCAACATATTCATCGCTTACTATTTCAAAAGTAATCAGCATGATTTATTTTCGGCACATTCGCCGGTTACTATTTCAAAAGTAATCGGCAAGATTTTTATTTTTCAGCTTATTGGTCGGTGACTATTTCGAAAGTAATCGGCAAGATTTTTATTTTCAGCATATTTGTCGGTTACTTTTTCAAAAGTAATCGGCAAGATTTTTATTTTTAGCATATTTGTCGGTTACTATTTTAAAAGTAATCGGCAAGATTTTTATTTTCAACATATTCGTCGGTTCCTATTTCAAAAGTAATCGGCAAGATTTTTAGTTTTAGCATATTTGTCGGTTACTATTTTAAAAGTAATCGAGAAGATTTTTATTTTCAACATATTCGTCGCTTACTATTTCAAAAGTAATCGGCATGATTTATTTTCAACACATTCGTCGGTTACTATTTCAAAAGTTATCGGCAAGATTTATTTTCAGCACATATTCGTCGGTTACTATTTCAAAAGTAACGGGCAAGTCTTTTATTTTCAGCACATTTGTCGGTTACTATTTCAATAGTAATCGGCATGATTTATTTTCAGCACATTCGTCGGTTACTATTTCAAAAATAATCGGCATGATTTATTTTCAACACATTCGTCGGTTACTATTTCAAAAGTAATCAGCAAGATCTCTTTTCTGCACATTCGTCGGTTACTATTTCAAAAGTAATCGGCAAGATTTTTATTTTTAGCATATTTGTCGGTTATTATTTTAAAAGTAATCGACAACATTTTTATTTTCAACATATTCGTCGGTTCCTATTTCAAAAGTAATCGGCAAGATTTTTAGTTTTAGCATATTTGTCGGTTACTATTTTAAAAGTAATCGAGAAGATTTTAATTTTCAACATATTAGTCGCTTACTATTTCAAAAGTAATCGGCATGATTTATTTTCAGCACATTCGTCGGTTACTATTTCAAAAGTAATCGGCAAGATTTATTTTCAGCACATATTCGTCGGTTACTATTTCAAAAGTAATGGGCAAGACTTTTATTTTCAGCACATTTGTCGATTACTATTTCAATAGTAATCGGCATGATTTATTTTCAGCACATTCGTCGGTTACTATTTCAAAAATAATCGGCATGATTTATTTTCAACACATTCGTCGGTTACTATTTCAAAAGTAATCGGCATGATCTATTTTCTGCACAATTGTCGGTTACTATTTCAAAAGTAATCGGCAAGATTTTTATTTTCAACATATTCGTCGGTTACTATTTCAAAAGTAATCGGCAAGACTTTATTTTCAGCATATTCCTTTGTTACTATTTCAAAAGTAATCGGTAAGATTTTTATTTTCAACATATTCGTCGGTTACTATTTCAAAGGTAATCGGCATGATTTATTTTCAGTACATTCGTTGGTTACTATTTTAAAAGTAATCGGTAAGATTTTTATTTTCAACATATTCGTCGCTTACTATTTCGAAAGTAATCGGCATGATTTATTTTCAGCACATTCGTCGGTTACTATTTCAAAAGTAATCGGCAAGATTTATTTTCAGCACATATTCGTCGGTTACTATTTCAAAAGTAATGGGCAAGACTTTTATTTTCAGCACATTTGTCGGTTACTATTTCAATAGTAATCGGCATGATTTATTTTCAGCACATTCGTCAGTTACTATTTCAAAAATAATCGGCATGATTTATTTTCAACACATTCGTGGGTTACTATTTCAAAAGTAATCGGCATGATCTATTTTCTGCACAATCGTCGGTTACTATTTCAAAAGTAATCGGCAAGATTTTTATTTTCAGCATATTTGTCGGTTACTATTTTAAAAGTAATCGACAAGATTTTTATTTTCAACATATTCGTCGGTTCCTATTTAAAAAGTACTCGGCAAGACTTTATTTTCAGTACATTCGTTGGTTACTATTTTAAAAGTAATCGGTAAGATTTTTATTTTCAACATATTCGTCGCTTACTATTTCGAAAGTAATCGGCATGATTTATTTTCAGCACATTCGTCGGTTACTATTTCAAAAGTAATCGGCAAGATTTTTATTTTCAACATATTTGTCGGTTACTATTTTAAAAGTAATCGACAAGATTTTTATTTTCAACATATTCGTCGGTTACTATTTCAAAAGTAATCGGCAAGACTTTATTTTCAGCATATTCCTTTGTTACTATTTTAAAAGTAATCGGTAAGATTTTTATTTTCAACATATTCGTCGGTTAATATTTCAAAGGTAATCGGCATGTTTTATTTTCAGTACATTCGTTGGTTACTATTTTAAAAGTAATCGGTAAGATTTTTATTTTCAACATATTCGTCGCTTACTATTTCGAAAGTAATCGGCATGATTTATTTTCAGCACATTCGTCGGTTACTATTTCAAAAGTAATCGGCAAGATTTTTATTTTCAACATATTTGTCGGTTACTATTTTAAAAGTAATCGACAAGATTTTTATTTTCAACATATTCGTCGGTTACTATTTCAAAAGTAATCGGCAAGACTTTATTTTCAGCATATTCCTTTGTTACTATTTCACAAGTAATCGGTAAGATTTTTATTTTCAACATATTCGTCGGTTAATATTTCAAAGGTAATCGGCATGTTTTATTTTCAGTACATTCGTTGGTTACTATTTTAAAAGTAATCGGTAAGATTTTTATTTTCAACATATTCGTCGCTTACTATTTCGAAAGTAATCGGCATGATTTATTTTCAGCACATTCGTCGGTTACTATTTCAAAAGTAATCGGCAAGATTTTTATTTTCAGCATATTCGTCGGTGACTATTTCAAAAGTAATCGGCATGATTTATTTTCAGCACATTCGTCAGGTTACTATTTCAAAAGTAATCGGCAAGACTTTAATTTTCAGCACATTTGACGGTTACTATTTCAATAGTAATTGGCATGATTTATTTTCAGCACATTTGTCGGTTACTATTTCAAAAGTAATCGGCAAAACTTTATATTCAACACATTCATCGGTTACTATTTCAAAGGTAATCGGCAAGATTTATTTTCAGCACATTCGTCGGTTACTATTTCAAAAGTAATCGGCAAGACTTTATTTTCAACACATTCGTGGGTTACTATTTCAATAGTAATCGGCAAGATTTTTATTTTCAGCATGTACGTCGGTTACTATTTCAAAAGTAATCGGCAAGATTTTTATTTTCAGCATATTTGTCGGTTACTATTTTAAAAGTAATCGGCAAGACTTTATTTTCAGCATATTCCTTTGTTACTATTTCAAAAGTAATCGGTAAGATTTTTATTTTCAACATATTCGTCGCTTACTATTTCGAAAGTAATCGGCATGATTTATTTTCAGCACATTCGTCGGTTACTATTTCAAAAGTAATCGGCAAGATTTTTATTTTCAACATATTTGTCGGTTACTATTTTAAAAGTAATCGACAAGATTTTTATTTTCAACATATTCGTCGGTTACTATTTCAAAAGTAATCGGCAAGACTTTATTTTCAGCATATTCCTTTGTTACTATTTCAAAAGTAATCGGTAAGATTTTTATTTTCAACATATTCGTCGCTTACTATTTCGAAAGTAATCGGCATGATTTATTTTCAGCACATTCGTCGGTTACTATTTCAAACGTAATCGGCAAGATTTTTATTTTCAGCATATTCGTCGGTGACTATTTCAAAAGTAATCGGCATGATTTATTTTCAGCATATTCGTCAGGTTACTATTTCAAAAGTAATCGGCAAGACTTTTATTTTCAGCACATTTGTCAGTTACTATTTCAATAGTAATTGGCATGATTTATTTTCAGCACATTTGTCGGTTACTATTTCAAAAGTAATCGGCAAGACTTTATATTCAACACATTCGTCGGTTACTATTTCAAAAGTAATCGGCATGATCTATTTTCTGCACATTCGTCGGTTACTATTTCAAAAGTAATCAGCAAAATTTTTATATTCAGCATATTCGTCAGTTACTATTTCAAAGGTAATCGACAAGATTTATTTTCAGCACATTCGTCGGTTACTATTTCAAAAGTAATCGGCAAGACTTTATTTTCAACACATTCGTGGGTTACTATTTCAATAGTAATCGGCAAGATTTTTATTTCCAGCATGTACGTCGGTTACTATTTCAAAAGTAATGGGCAAGACTTTTATTTTCAGCACATTTGTCGGTTACTATTTCAAAAGTAATCGGCATGATTTATTTTCAGCACATTCGTCGGTTACTATTTCAAAAGTAATCGGCAAGATTTATTTTCAGCACATATTCGTCGGTTACTATTTCAAAAGTAATGGGCAAGACTTTTATTTTCAGCACATTTGTCGGTTACTATTTCAATAGTAATCGGCATGATTTATTTTCAGCACATTCGTCAGTTACTATTTCAAAAATAATCGGCATGATTTATTTTCAACACATTCCTGGGTTACTATTTCAAAAGTAATCGGCATGATCTTTTTTCTGCACAATCGTCGGTTACTATTTCAAAAGTAATCGGCAAGATTTTTATTTTCAGCATATTTGTCGGTTACTATTTTAAAAGTAATCGACAAGATTTTTATTTTCAACATATTCATCGGTTCCTATTTAAAAAGTAATCGGCAAGACTTTATTTTCAGTACATTCGTTGGTTACTATTTTAAAAGTAATCGGTAAGATTTTTATTTTCAACATATTCGTCGCTTACTATTTCGAAAGTAATCGGCATGATTTATTTTCAGCACATTCGTCGGTTACTATTTCAAAAGTAATCGGCAAGATTTTTATTTTCAACATATTTGTCGGTTACTATTTTAAAAGTAATCGACAAGATTTTTATTTTCAACATATTCGTCGGTTACTATTTCAAAAGTAATCGGCAAGACTTTATTTTCAGCATATTCCTTTGTTACTATTTCAAAAGTAATCGGTAAGATTTTTATTTTCAACATATTCGTCGGTTAATATTTCAAAGGTAATCGGCATGATTTATTTTCAGTACATTCGTTGGTTACTATTTTAAAAGTAATCGGTAAGATTTTTATTTTCAACATATTCGTCGGTTAATATTTCAAAGGTAATCGGCATGATTTATTTTCAGTACATTCGTTGGTTACTATTTTAAAAGTAATCGGTAAGATTTTTATTTTCAACATATTCGTCGCTTACTATTTCGAAAGTAATCGGCATGATTTATTTTCAGCACATTCGTCGGTTACTATTTCAAAAGGAATCGGCAAGATTTTTATTTTCAGCATATTCGTCGGTGACTATTTCAAAAGTAATCGGCATGATTTATTTTCAGCACATTCGTCAGGTTACTATTTCAAAAGTAATCGGCAAGACTTTTATTTTCAGCACATTTGTCAGTTACTATTTCAATAGTAATTGGCATGATTTATTTTCAGCACATTTGTCGGTTACTATTTCAAAAGTAATCGGCAAGACTTTATATTCAACACATTCGTCGGTTACTATTTCAAAAGTAATCGGCATGATCTATTTTCTGCACATTCGTCGGTTACTATTTCAAAAGTAATCAGCAAAATTTTTATATTCAGCATATTCGTCGGTTACTATTTCAAAGGTAATCAACAAGATTTATTTTCAGCACATTCGTCGGTTACTATTTCAAAAGTAATCCGCAAGACTTTATTTTCAACACATTCGTGGGTTACTATTTCAATAGTAATCGGCAAGATTTTGATTTTCAGCATGTACGTCGGTTACTATTTCAAAAGTAATGGGCAAGACTTTTATTTTCAGCACATTTGTCGGTTACTATTTCAAAAGTAATCGGCATGATTTATTTTCAGCACATTCGTCGGTTACTATTTCAAAAGTAATCGGCAAGATTTATTTTCAGCACATATTCGTCGGTTACTATTTCAAAAGTAATGGGCAAGACTTTTATTTTCAGCACATTTGTCGGTTACTATTTCAATAGTAATCGGCATGATTTATTTTCAGCACATTCGTCAGTTACTATTTCAAAAATAATCGGCATGATTTATTTTCAACACATTCGTGGGTTACTATTTCAAAAGTAATCGGCATGATCTATTTTCTGCACAATCGTCGGTTACTATTTCAAAAGTAATCGGCAAGATTTTTATTTTCAGCATATTTGTCGGTTACTATTTTAAAAGTAATCGACAAGATTTTTATTTTCAACATATTCGTCGGTTCCTATTTAAAAAGTACTCGGCAAGACTTTATTTTCAGTACATTCGTTGGTTACTATTTTAAAAGTAATCGGTAAGATTTTTATTTTCAACATATTCGTCGCTTACTATTTCGAAAGTAATCGGCATGATTTATTTTCAGCACATTCGTCGGTTACTATTTCAAAAGTAATCGGCAAGATTTTTATTTTCAACATATTTGTCGGTTACTATTTTAAAAGTAATCGACAAGATTTTTATTTTCAACATATTCGTCGGTTACTATTTCAAAAGTAATCGGCAAGACTTTATTTTCAGCATATTCCTTTGTTACTATTTCAAAAGTAATCGGTAAGATTTTTATTTTCAACATATTCGTCGGTTAATATTTCAAAGGTAATCGGCATGATTTATTTTCAGTACATTCGTTGGTTACTATTTTAAAAGTAATCGGTAAGATTTTTATTTTCAACATATTCGTCGCTTACTATTTCGAAAGTAATCGGCATGATTTATTTTCAGCACATTCGTCGGTTACTATTTCAAACGTAATCGGCAAGATTTTTATTTTCAGCATATTCGTCGGTGACTATTTCAAAAGTAATCGGCATGATTTATTTTCAGCATATTCGTCAGGTTACTATTTCAAAAGTAATCGGCAAGACTTTTATTTTCAGCACATTTGTCAGTTACTATTTCAATAGTAATTGGCATGATTTATTTTCAGCACATTTGTCGGTTACTATTTCAAAAGTAATCGGCAAGACTTTTTATTCAACACATTCGTCGGTTACTATTTCAAAAGTAATCGGCATGATCTATTTTCTGCCCATACGTCGGTTACTATTTCAAAAGTAATCAGCAAAATTTTTATTTTCAGCACATTCGTCGGTTACTATTTCAAAAGTAATCGGCAAGATTTTTATTTTCAGCATATTGGTCGGTGACTATTTCAAAATTAATCGGCAAGATTTTTATTTTCAGCATATTTGTCGGTTACTTTTTCAAAAGTAATCGGCAAGATTTTTTATTTTCAGCATATTTGTCGGTTACTATTTTAAAAGTAATCGACAAGATTTTTATTTTCAACATATTCGTCGGTTACTATTTCAAAAGTAATCGGCAAGACTTTATTTTCAGCATATTCGTTGGTTAATATTTTAAAAGTAATCGGTAAGATTTTTATTTTCAACATATTCGTCGCTTACTATTTCGAAAGTAATCGGCATGATTTTTATTTTCAACATATTTGTCGGTTACTATTTTAAAAGTAATCGACAAGATTTTTATTTTCAACATATTCGTCGGTTACTATTTCAAAAGTAATCGGCAAGACTTTATTTTCAGCACATTCATTGGTTACTTTTTTAAAAGTAATCGGTAAGATTATTATTTTCAACATATTTGTCGGTTACTATTTTAAAAGTAATCGACAAGATTTTTATTTTCAACATATTCGTCGGTTACTATTTCAAAAGTAATCGGCAAGACTTTATTTTCAGCATATTCGTTGGTTAATATTTTAAAAGTAATCGGTAAGATTTTTATTTTCAACATATTCGTCGCTTACTATTTCGAAAGTAATCGGCATGATTTATTTTCAGTACATTCGTTGGTTACTATTTTAAAAGTAATCGGTAAGATTTTTATTTTCAACATATTCGTCGCTTACTATTTCGAAAGTAATCGGCATGATTTATTTTCAGCACATTCGTCGGTTACTATTTCAAAAGTAATCGGCAAGATTTTTATTTTCAGCATATTCGTCGGTGACTATTTCAAAAGTAATCGGCATGATTTATTTTCAGCACATTCGTCAGGTTACTATTTCAAAAGTAATCGGCAAGACTTTTATTTTCAGCACATTTGTCAGTTACTATTTCAATAGTAATTGGCATGATTTATTTTCAGCACATTTGTCGGTTACTATTTCAAAAGTAATCGGCAAGACTTTATATTCAACACATTCGTCGGTTACTATTTCAAAAGTAATCGGCATGATCTATTTTCTGCACATTCGTCGGTTACTATTTCAAAAGTAATCAGCAAAATTTTTATTTTCAGCACATTCGTCGGTTACTATTTCAAAAGTAATCGGCAAGATTTTTATTTTCAGCATATTGGTCGGTGACTATTTCAAAATTAATCGGCAAGATTTTTATTTTCAGCATATTTGTCGGTTACTTTTTCAAAAGTAATCGGCAAGATTTTTTATTTTCAGCATATTTGTCGGTTACTATTTTAAAAGTAATCGACAAGATTTTTATTTTCAACATATTCGTCGGTTACTATTTCAAAAGTAATCGGCATGATTTATTTTCAGCACATTCGTCGGTTACTATTTCAAAAGTAATCGGCAAGATTTTTATTTTCAGCATATTTGTCGGTTACTATTTTAAAAGTAATCGACAAGATTTTTATTTTCAACATATTCGTCGGTTCCTATTTAAAAAGTAATCGGCAAGACTTTATTTTCAGTACATTCTTTGGTTACTATTTTAAAAGAAATCGGTAAGATTTTTATTTTCAACATATTCGTCGCTTACTATTTCGAAAGTAATCGGCATGATTTATTTTCAGCACATTCGTCGGTTACTATTTCAAAAGTAATCGGCAAGATTTTTATTTTCAACATATTTGTCGGTTACTATTTTAAAAGTAATCGACAAGATTTTTATTTTCAACATATTCGTCGGTTACTATTTCAAAAGTAATCGGCAAGACTTTATTTTCAGCATATTCCTTTGTTACTATTTCACAAGTAATCGGTAAGATTTTTATTTTCAACATATTCGTCGGTTAATATTTCAAAGGTAATCGGCATGTTTTATTTTCAGTACATTCGTTGGTTACTATTTTAAAAGTAATCGGTAAGATTTTTATTTTCAACATATTCGTCGCTTACTATTTCGAAAGTAATCGGCATGATTTATTTTCAGCACATTCGTCGGTTACTATTTCAAAAGTAATCGGCAAGATTTTTATTTTCAGCATATTCGTCGGTGACTATTTCAAAAGTAATCGGCATGATTTATTTTCAGCACATTCGTCAGGTTACTATTTCAAAAGTAATCGGCAAGACTTTAATTTTCAGCACATTTGACGGTTACTATTTCAATAGTAATTGGCATGATTTATTTTCAGCACATTTGTCGGTTACTATTTCAAAAGTAATCGGCAAAACTTTATATTCAACACATTCGTCGGTTACTATTTCAAAGGTAATCGGCAAGATTTATTTTCAGCACATTCGTCGGTTACTATTTCAAAAGTAATCGGCAAGACTTTATTTTCAACACATTCGTGGGTTACTATTTCAATAGTAATCGGCAAGATTTTTATTTTCAGCATGTACGTCGGTTACTATTTCAAAAGTAATCGGCAAGATTTTTATTTTCAGCATATTTGTCGGTTACTATTTTAAAAGTAATCGGCAAGACTTTATTTTCAGCATATTCCTTTGTTACTATTTCAAAAGTAATCGGTAAGATTTTTATTTTCAACATATTCGTCGCTTACTATTTCGAAAGTAATCGGCATGATTTATTTTCAGCACATTCGTCGGTTACTATTTCAAAAGTAATCGGCAAGATTTTTATTTTCAACATATTTGTCGGTTACTATTTTAAAAGTAATCGACAAGATTTTTATTTTCAACATATTCGTCGGTTACTATTTCAAAAGTAATCGGCAAGACTTTATTTTCAGCATATTCCTTTGTTACTATTTCAAAAGTAATCGGTAAGATTTTTATTTTCAACATATTCGTCGGTTAATATTTCAAAGGTAATCGGCATGATTTATTTTCAGTACATTCGTTGGTTACTATTTTAAAAGTAATCGGTAAGATTTTTATTTTCAACATATTCGTCGCTTACTATTTCGAAAGTAATCGGCATGATTTATTTTCAGCACATTCGTCGGTTACTATTTCAAACGTAATCGGCAAGATTTTTATTTTCAGCATATTCGTCGGTGACTATTTCAAAAGTAATCGGCATGATTTATTTTCAGCATATTCGTCAGGTTACTATTTCAAAAGTAATCGGCAAGACTTTTATTTTCAGCACATTTGTCAGTTACTATTTCAATAGTAATTGGCATGATTTATTTTCAGCACATTTGTTGGTTACTATTTCAAAAGTAATCGGCAAGACTTTATATTCAACACATTCGTCGGTTACTATTTCAAAAGTAATCGGCATGATCTATTTTCTGCACATTCGTCGGTTACTATTTCAAAAGTAATCAGCAAAATTTTTATTTTCAGCACATTCGTCGGTTACTATTTCAAAAGTAATCGGCAAGATTTTTATTTTCAGCATATTGGTCGGTGACTATTTCAAAATTAATCGGCAAGATTTTTATTTTCAGCATATTTGTCGGTTACTTTTTCAAAAGTAATCGGCAAGATTTTTTATTTTCAGCATATTTGTCGGTTACTATTTTAAAAGTAATCGACAAGATTTTTATTTTCAACATATTCGTCGGTTACTATTTCAAAAGTAATCGGCAAGACTTTATTTTCAGCATATTCGTTGGTTAATATTTTAAAAGTAATCGGTAAGATTTTTATTTTCAACATATTCGTCGCTTACTATTTCGAAAGTAATCGGCATGATTTATTTTCAACACATTCGTCGGTTACTATTTCAAAAGTAATCGGCAAGATTTTTATTTTCAACATATTTGTCGGTTACTATTTTAAAAGTAATCGACAAGATTTTTATTTTCAACATATTCGTCGGTTACTATTTCAAAAGTAATCGGCAAGACTTTATTTTCAGCACATTCATTGGTTACTTTTTTAAAAGTAATCGGTAAGATTTTTATTTTCAACATATTTGTCGGTTACTATTTTAAAAGTAATCGACAAGATTTTTATTTTCAACATATTCGTCGGTTACTATTTCAAAAGTATTCGGCAAGACTTTATTTTCAGCATATTCCTTTGTTACTATTTCAAAAGTAATCGGTAAGATTTTTATTTTCAACATATTCGTCGCTTACTATTTCGAAAGTAATCGGCATGATTTATTTTCAGCACATTCGTCGGTTACTATTTCAAAAGTAATCGGCAAGATTTTTATTTTCAGCATATTCGTCGGTGACTATTTCAAAAGTAATCGGCATGATTTATTTTCAGCATATTCGTCAGGTTACTATTTCAAAAGTAATCGGCAAGACTTTTATTTTCAGCACATTTGTCAGTTACTATTTCAATAGTAATTGGCATGATTTATTTTCAGCACATTTGTAACACTCTAAATTCTATTTTATGATTTGTGGTGATTTTTAATTGATTTTGGTGTGCTTGGTGTATTTTACGTGGATTTAAAAATGATATATGAGATATTGGTGTGTTATTACTTGTTATATTTATTTGTAGTATTTTATGAAAATAGGAGAATAATAGTTATTTAGAATTATTAGATTTAAGGAGGGTTAATGAGGAATTAAAAGAAAATTAAGTGAGGGAGTAAAGAGAAAAAGGGGGGTTATGCTTTGTTGGAAAGAAAAGAGAAAAACCAGTAAGGAAAGAAAAACATTTCACGTATCAGAGAAAAACAAGAGAAGAGCATAGCTTTTGAGAGAAACCAAGGGGAAGAACTAGGAAGGGAGAAGCTGCCATTTTGCTGTAGGAATTTGCTTATTTGAGGTAAGGGTGGGTTTATGATTCAAATGCTATATATACATATGTGATTTCATGAAAATTGGATTGAAAATGGTGGTTTTTGGAATTAGGTTTAAGAACATGATAAATTGCTCTATGATGTTGTTTTATGTTGTTGATGATGTTTCCATGAGATGTTTCTGATGTTTTGTTGTATAATGAACCCATAAACAATGTAACAATTCATTTTGGGTGTTAAAAGGATCAAAGTTGGGATTTTTGGGGTAAAACCATGCTGAAATCGCATTTCTGAAAAAGCTGTTTTTTTGACCTGATACTGTCAAACCGTGCCGCGATTTTGGCAACCATAACGCGATTTTGATGGCAGAATGCTAAGTGGTTCTGGACGTAAAAACGCGTCGCGATTTCCAAAATCGTGACACGATTTTTGTGAACCAGATCCTTCATATTTCACTATTTTTCACCCATTTCTGCTTTGAACTAGCTTTTGGTGTAAACATGAAAGTTTTAGGTAATTAAGTTAGCTTTCTAATGGCGTTAGTTGGGCTTGAAAATGATTTGTAGATTTTGAGTTATGATGAAAATACTCCAAGTGGGTCTTGAGGAAAACTTTAAGAAAACTTAGTATAACTTATTCCAAGTTAGTCCAAAACCTATGGTTAGTTCCCAAACTTCAAACTTAAGTATTAGGGATTTAGTTGAGGTGTTTTATGAGTATTTAGCTTATGTCTTATTGATCAAACTTGGTTGCTTTTGAAGGATGTTTTGGACTTTGATATGAATGTAATTGATTAATGTATATGTTGCTATTGTGGTTGAATATGATGGAATTATGTATGTTTACATGAAATAAAACATACTTTGCTAAGTTTGCAATTGTTCATGGTGTTGTGGTGTGGTTGAGTCTAGTTGGGGAGGTGTCCTAGTTGGTGTTGTCGTTGGTTGCATGGTGAAAATGCACCACTATTTTGTCGTATGGTTGTATGTAGATATACTCCTTGAGTCTCATAACTCATTTGCATTGGTGGGGGCTCATGCCCCGGAATGTTTATACATTCAACTGGTGAGGGCTCATGCCCTGGAATGCTAGTCATTCACTTTGGTGAGGGCTTATGCCCTGGGATGCTTTAACCATCCAATTTGGTGGGGGCTTATGCCCCGGAATGCTTAGCATTCAACGCGCGTAGTTGGTACCACATTTGCATAATGCATTGGTCGTTAATGGAGTCTTGCATTAGAAGTTAAGGTGTGAGTTGTTGTTGGTGAGGTGTCACCACAAGCGGTGTTGTTGTCGGTGTTGTTAATTAAGGTGAATCTAAATATTATTTGATGAATTGTTTATGAAGATTGTTGATGATTATGGTGATGATGAATGTTCTTGTTTATGTTGTTTTCAATACAACTTGATGAATTATATATATATATATTGCTTTGTTTTGTGAACTCACCCCTTCTGCTGGAATTGCCGCCTCGTGGGCAAGTGCAGGTAGCGAAGGATAGATAGGAGTTGGCTCTCGTGTCGTAGGCTCTGATACGTAACGGGATGGGATATTATGTTTTATAATTTCATTCCTTTATGTATCATTTATGTTGAAGATTTGTTGAATAAATATTTGTTATACGTTGGAGAACCTTTTTGTTATGGTGAGGCCTTTGTGCCAGACAATGTTGATGTATAAGAATTTTTGAGATGATTTTATGATAATTATTCCGCTGCAGACTATTTTATAAAGATGTTGTTTTGGAGGATTATTTAAATAGTTTTATGTTTCTATTTAAATAAATTATTTTTGAGATATGCATGTAATACTCCGTAGATTGTTGATTAACTCTGATGTTTGGATATTATTATATCATTTTGGGAAACGGGGTGTTACAATTGGTATCAGAGCAGGTCGGTCCGTCCGGCCAATTAGTAGAGTCGTGTCGAGCCTAGTAGTGTTGTGTGACAGCTTTAAACTGTCTTTTGTTGCCCTGTTTTGTTGTTGTTGTGTAGAGAACTGGTTGTAGTATAACCATGTTCATATCGATTGTTTTAGCAAGACGGTACGTTTTTCATCTGCTGAAGAAGAGAGTGGAGCAGAATTCTTATCCACTAAGGAGATGAAGCGGTTAGAACAAGATGGTGTGTTGATGTTTTCCTTGTTGGCATACTTGTCGGTGGAGAACCAAGCCGTAATTGATGGGCTGCCTGTTGTGAAGGAATTTCCTGAAGTTTTCCCTGATGAGATTCTAGATGTGCCACCGGAGAGAGAGGTTGAGTTTTCGATAGACCTGGTGCCGGGTACGAAGCCTGTGTCGATGGCTCCTTACCGTATGTCAGCTTCAGAGTTGGCTGAATTGAAGAGACAATTAGAAGACTTGCTTGACAAGAAGTTTGTAAGACCGAGTGTTTCACCGTGGGGAGCGCCGGTGTTGTTGGTTAAGAAGAAGGATGGTAGCATGCGGTTGTGTATTGATTACCGTCAGTTGAATAAAGTGACGATCAAGAATAGGTATCCACTTCCGAGAATAGATGACTTGATGGATCAACTAGTGGGTGCCCGTGTGTTCAGCAAAATTGATTTGAGGTCAGGTTACCATCAGATAAAGGTGAAGGATGAGGATATGCAAAAGACGGCGTTTAGGACGCGGTATGGTCATTATGAATATAAGGTGATGCCTTTCGGTGTGACGAATGCGCCTGGTGTGTTTATGGAATACATGAACCGAATTTTCCATGAATATCTGGATCAATTTGTTGTGGTTTTTATTGATGATATTTTGATTTATTCTAAGACTGAAGCTGAGCATGCAGAACATTTGAAGATTGTTTTGCAAGTGCTGAAGGAAAAGAAATTGTATGCCAAGTTATCCAAGTGCGAATTCTGGTTGAATGAAGTAAGTTTTCTTGGCCACATTATTTCTGGTAAGGGTATTGCTGTAGATCCTTCGAAGGTTGATGCTGTGTCGCAGTGGGAGACACCGAAGTCAGTTACTGAGGTGAGAAGTTTTCTTGGGTTGGCTGGTTATTACCGCAGATTCATTGAGGGATTTTCGAAGTTGGCACTTCCTTTGACGCAGCTGACTTGTAAAGGAAAGGCATTTGTGTGGGATGCTCAATGTGAGAGTAGTTTCAATGAGTTGAAGCAAAGATTGACGACTGCTCCTATTTTAATTTTGCCGAAGCCAGAAGAACCTTTTGTTGTGTATTGTGATGCATCTAAGCTGGGATTAGGTGGTGTTTTGATGCAAGATGGCAAGGTGGTCGCGTATGCTTCTAGACAGCTGAGAGTGCATGAGAAGAATTATCCTACGCATGATCTAGAATTGGCAGCCGTGGTTTTTGCGTTGAAAATTTGGAGGCATTATTTGGATGGTTCCAGATTCGAGGTGTTTAGTGATCATAAAAGTTTAAAGTATCTGTTTGATCAAAAGGAGTTGAACATGAGGCAGAGGAGGTGGCTTGAGTTACTTAAGGATTACGATTTTGGTTTGAATTACCATCCTGGTAAAGCTAATGTTGTTGCCGACGCATTGAGTAGAAAGACGTTGCATATGTCTGCTTTGATGGTGAAAGAGTTCGAGTTACTTGAACAGTTCAGAGATTTGAGTCTTGTTTGTGAAAGGTCGCCTCAGAGTGTGAAGTTGGGCATGTTAAAGATTAATAGTGATTTCTTGAATAGTATCAGAGAGGCCCAGAAGAATGATGTTAAGTTGGTTGATTTGATGACTGCTAATGATCAGAATGTAGATGGTGACTTCAAGGTCGATGACCAAAGGGTGTTGAGGTTTAGGGGAAGGATTTGTATTCCTGATGATGAGGGTTTGAAAAAGTTAATCTTAGAAGAAAGTCATAAGAGTAGTTTGAGTATTCATCCTGGAGCTACTAAAATGTATCATGACTTGAAGAAATTATTTTGGTGGTCCGGATTGAAGAGGGATGTTGCGCAATTTGTGTATGCGTGTTTGACTTGCCAGAAGTCCAAGGTTGAACATCAGAAGCCTGCAGGGCTGTTGACCCCGTTAGATGTGCCTGAGTGGAAGTGGGATAGCATTTCGATGGATTTTGTGACGAGTTTGCCGAATACTCCAAGAGGGCATGATGCCATTTGGGTTGTTGTTGATAGATTGACTAAGTCGGCACACTTTATCCCGATTAATATTACTTATCCGGTAGCTCAGTTGGCGGAGATTTACATTCGTGACATTGTGAAGTTGCATGGTGTTCCCTCTAGTATTGTGTCGGATAGGGATCCGAGGTTTACTTCAAGGTTTTGGAAGAGCTTGCAAGATGCATTGGGTTCGAAATTGAGGCTGAGTTCGGCTTATCATCCGCAGACAGATGGTCAGTCGGAGAGGACTATCCAATCCTTGGAGGATTTGTTGAGGGTGTGTGTACTCGAGCAGGGTGGAGCTTGGGACAGCCACTTGCCGTTGATAGAGTTTACTTATAATAATAGTTACCATTCGAGTATTGGTATGGCACCGTTCGAAGCTTTGTATGGTCGAAGGTGTAGAACTCCTCTATGTTGGTTTGAGTCGGGTGAAAGTATTGTGTTAGGACCTGAGTTAGTGCAGCAGACTACGGAAAAGGTCAAGATGATAAGAGAAAAGATGAAGGCATCTCAAGATCGTCAGAAGAGTTATCATGACAAAAGGAGAAAAGCCCTTGAGTTTCAGGAGGGTGAGCATGTGTTTTTGAGGGTTACTCCGATGACGGGTGTAGGGCGTGCATTGAAGTCGAAGAAGTTGACTCCAAAGTTCATTGGTCCTTATCAGATTTCCGAGAGAATTGGAACCGTGGCGTATCGGATTGGATTGCCACCCCATCTATCAAACTTGCATGATGTGTTTCATGTGTCGCAGTTGAGAAAGTATGTAGCTGATCCTTCGCATGTTATTCCTAGAGATGATGTGCAAGTTAGAGATAATCTTACTGTTGAGACTTTACCTTTGAGGATTGATGATCGCAAGGTGAAGCAGTTGAGAGGCAAGGAAATACCTCTGGTTAGAGTGGTTTGGGGCGGTGTAACCGGTGAGAGTTTGACTTGGGAGTTGGAGAGCAAGATGCAAGAGTCCTATCCTGAGTTGTTTGTTGCTTAAGGTAATATTTCGAGGACGAAATTTTCTAAGTTGGGGAGAGTTGTAACACTCTAAATTCTATTTTATGATTTGTGGTGATTTTTAATTGATTTTGGTGTGCTTGGTGTATTTTACGTGGATTTAAAAATGATATATGAGATATTGGTGTGTTATTACTTGTTATATTTATTTGTAGTATTTTATGAAAATAGGAGAATAATAGTTATTTAGAATTATTAGATTTAAGGAGGGTTAATGAGGAATTAAAAGAAAATTAAGTGAGGGAGTAAAGAGAAAAAGGGGGGTTATGCTTTGTTGGAAAGAAAAGAGAAAAACCAGTAAGGAAAGAAAAACATTTCACGTATCAGAGAAAAACAAGAGAAGAGCATAGCTTTTGAGAGAAACCAAGGGGAAGAACTAGGAAGGGAGAAGCTGCCATTTTGCTGTAGGAATTTGCTTATTTGAGGTAAGGGTGGGTTTATGATTCAAATGCTATATATACATATGTGATTTCATGAAAATTGGATTGAAAATGGTGGTTTTTGGAATTAGGTTTAAGAACATGATAAATTGCTCTATGATGTTGTTTTATGTTGTTGATGATGTTTCCATGAGATGTTTCTGATGTTTTGTTGTATAATGAACCCATAAACAATGTAACAATTCATTTTGGGTGTTAAAAGGATCAAAGTTGGGATTTTTGGGGTAAAACCATGCTGAAATCGCATTTCTGAAAAAGCTGTTTTTTTGACCTGATACTGTCAAACCGTGCCGCGATTTTGGCAACCATAACGCGATTTTGATGGCAGAATGCTAAGTGGTTCTGGACGTAAAAACGCGTCGCGATTTCCAAAATCGTGACACGATTTTTGTGAACCAGATCCTTCATATTTCACTATTTTTCACCCATTTCTGCTTTGAACTAGCTTTTGGTGTAAACATGAAAGTTTTAGGTAATTAAGTTAGCTTTCTAATGGCGTTAGTTGGGCTTGAAAATGATTTGTAGATTTTGAGTTATGATGAAAATACTCCAAGTGGGTCTTGAGGAAAACTTTAAGAAAACTTAGTATAACTTATTCCAAGTTAGTCCAAAACCTATGGTTAGTTCCCAAACTTCAAACTTAAGTATTAGGGATTTAGTTGAGGTGTTTTATGAGTATTTAGCTTATGTCTTATTGATCAAACTTGGTTGCTTTTGAAGGATGTTTTGGACTTTGATATGAATGTAATTGATTAATGTATATGTTGCTATTGTGGTTGAATATGATGGAATTATGTATGTTTACATGAAATAAAACATACTTTGCTAAGTTTGCAATTGTTCATGGTGTTGTGGTGTGGTTGAGTCTAGTTGGGGAGGTGTCCTAGTTGGTGTTGTCGTTGGTTGCATGGTGAAAATGCACCACTATTTTGTCGTATGGTTGTATGTAGATATACTCCTTGAGTCTCATAACTCATTTGCATTGGTGGGGGCTCATGCCCCGGAATGTTTATACATTCAACTGGTGAGGGCTCATGCCCTGGAATGCTAGTCATTCACTTTGGTGAGGGCTTATGCCCTGGGATGCTTTAACCATCCAATTTGGTGGGGGCTTATGCCCCGGAATGCTTAGCATTCAACGCGCGTAGTTGGTACCACATTTGCATAATGCATTGGTCGTTAATGGAGTCTTGCATTAGAAGTTAAGGTGTGAGTTGTTGTTGGTGAGGTGTCACCACAAGCGGTGTTGTTGTCGGTGTTGTTAATTAAGGTGAATCTAAATATTATTTGATGAATTGTTTATGAAGATTGTTGATGATTATGGTGATGATGAATGTTCTTGTTTATGTTGTTTTCAATACAACTTGATGAATTATATATATATATATTGCTTTGTTTTGTGAACTCACCCCTTCTGCTGGAATTGCCGCCTCGTGGGCAAGTGCAGGTAGCGAAGGATAGATAGGAGTTGGCTCTCGTGTCGTAGGCTCTGATACGTAACGGGATGGGATATTATGTTTTATAATTTCATTCCTTTATGTATCATTTATGTTGAAGATTTGTTGAATAAATATTTGTTATACGTTGGAGAACCTTTTTGTTATGGTGAGGCCTTTGTGCCAGACAATGTTGATGTATAAGAATTTTTGAGATGATTTTATGATAATTATTCCGCTGCAGACTATTTTATAAAGATGTTGTTTTGGAGGATTATTTAAATAGTTTTATGTTTCTATTTAAATAAATTATTTTTGAGATATGCATGTAATACTCCGTAGATTGTTGATTAACTCTGATGTTTGGATATTATTATATCATTTTGGGAAACGGGGTGTTACAATTGGTATCAGAGCAGGTCGGTCCGTCCGGCCAATTAGTAGAGTCGTGTCGAGCCTAGTAGTGTTGTGTGACAGCTTTAAACTGTCTTTTGTTGCCCTGTTTTGTTGTTGTTGTGTAGAGAACTGGTTGTAGTATAACCATGTTCATATCGATTGTTTTAGCAAGACGGTACGTTTTTCATCTGCTGAAGAAGAGAGTGGAGCAGAATTCTTATCCACTAAGGAGATGAAGCGGTTAGAACAAGATGGTGTGTTGATGTTTTCCTTGTTGGCATACTTGTCGGTGGAGAACCAAGCCGTAATTGATGGGCTGCCTGTTGTGAAGGAATTTCCTGAAGTTTTCCCTGATGAGATTCTAGATGTGCCACCGGAGAGAGAGGTTGAGTTTTCGATAGACCTGGTGCCGGGTACGAAGCCTGTGTCGATGGCTCCTTACCGTATGTCAGCTTCAGAGTTGGCTGAATTGAAGAGACAATTAGAAGACTTGCTTGACAAGAAGTTTGTAAGACCGAGTGTTTCACCGTGGGGAGCGCCGGTGTTGTTGGTTAAGAAGAAGGATGGTAGCATGCGGTTGTGTATTGATTACCGTCAGTTGAATAAAGTGACGATCAAGAATAGGTATCCACTTCCGAGAATAGATGACTTGATGGATCAACTAGTGGGTGCCCGTGTGTTCAGCAAAATTGATTTGAGGTCAGGTTACCATCAGATAAAGGTGAAGGATGAGGATATGCAAAAGACGGCGTTTAGGACGCGGTATGGTCATTATGAATATAAGGTGATGCCTTTCGGTGTGACGAATGCGCCTGGTGTGTTTATGGAATACATGAACCGAATTTTCCATGAATATCTGGATCAATTTGTTGTGGTTTTTATTGATGATATTTTGATTTATTCTAAGACTGAAGCTGAGCATGCAGAACATTTGAAGATTGTTTTGCAAGTGCTGAAGGAAAAGAAATTGTATGCCAAGTTATCCAAGTGCGAATTCTGGTTGAATGAAGTAAGTTTTCTTGGCCACATTATTTCTGGTAAGGGTATTGCTGTAGATCCTTCGAAGGTTGATGCTGTGTCGCAGTGGGAGACACCGAAGTCAGTTACTGAGGTGAGAAGTTTTCTTGGGTTGGCTGGTTATTACCGCAGATTCATTGAGGGATTTTCGAAGTTGGCACTTCCTTTGACGCAGCTGACTTGTAAAGGAAAGGCATTTGTGTGGGATGCTCAATGTGAGAGTAGTTTCAATGAGTTGAAGCAAAGATTGACGACTGCTCCTATTTTAATTTTGCCGAAGCCAGAAGAACCTTTTGTTGTGTATTGTGATGCATCTAAGCTGGGATTAGGTGGTGTTTTGATGCAAGATGGCAAGGTGGTCGCGTATGCTTCTAGACAGCTGAGAGTGCATGAGAAGAATTATCCTACGCATGATCTAGAATTGGCAGCCGTGGTTTTTGCGTTGAAAATTTGGAGGCATTATTTGGATGGTTCCAGATTCGAGGTGTTTAGTGATCATAAAAGTTTAAAGTATCTGTTTGATCAAAAGGAGTTGAACATGAGGCAGAGGAGGTGGCTTGAGTTACTTAAGGATTACGATTTTGGTTTGAATTACCATCCTGGTAAAGCTAATGTTGTTGCCGACGCATTGAGTAGAAAGACGTTGCATATGTCTGCTTTGATGGTGAAAGAGTTCGAGTTACTTGAACAGTTCAGAGATTTGAGTCTTGTTTGTGAAAGGTCGCCTCAGAGTGTGAAGTTGGGCATGTTAAAGATTAATAGTGATTTCTTGAATAGTATCAGAGAGGCCCAGAAGAATGATGTTAAGTTGGTTGATTTGATGACTGCTAATGATCAGAATGTAGATGGTGACTTCAAGGTCGATGACCAAAGGGTGTTGAGGTTTAGGGGAAGGATTTGTATTCCTGATGATGAGGGTTTGAAAAAGTTAATCTTAGAAGAAAGTCATAAGAGTAGTTTGAGTATTCATCCTGGAGCTACTAAAATGTATCATGACTTGAAGAAATTATTTTGGTGGTCCGGATTGAAGAGGGATGTTGCGCAATTTGTGTATGCGTGTTTGACTTGCCAGAAGTCCAAGGTTGAACATCAGAAGCCTGCAGGGCTGTTGACCCCGTTAGATGTGCCTGAGTGGAAGTGGGATAGCATTTCGATGGATTTTGTGACGAGTTTGCCGAATACTCCAAGAGGGCATGATGCCATTTGGGTTGTTGTTGATAGATTGACTAAGTCGGCACACTTTATCCCGATTAATATTACTTATCCGGTAGCTCAGTTGGCGGAGATTTACATTCGTGACATTGTGAAGTTGCATGGTGTTCCCTCTAGTATTGTGTCGGATAGGGATCCGAGGTTTACTTCAAGGTTTTGGAAGAGCTTGCAAGATGCATTGGGTTCGAAATTGAGGCTGAGTTCGGCTTATCATCCGCAGACAGATGGTCAGTCGGAGAGGACTATCCAATCCTTGGAGGATTTGTTGAGGGTGTGTGTACTCGAGCAGGGTGGAGCTTGGGACAGCCACTTGCCGTTGATAGAGTTTACTTATAATAATAGTTACCATTCGAGTATTGGTATGGCACCGTTCGAAGCTTTGTATGGTCGAAGGTGTAGAACTCCTCTATGTTGGTTTGAGTCGGGTGAAAGTATTGTGTTAGGACCTGAGTTAGTGCAGCAGACTACGGAAAAGGTCAAGATGATAAGAGAAAAGATGAAGGCATCTCAAGATCGTCAGAAGAGTTATCATGACAAAAGGAGAAAAGCCCTTGAGTTTCAGGAGGGTGAGCATGTGTTTTTGAGGGTTACTCCGATGACGGGTGTAGGGCGTGCATTGAAGTCGAAGAAGTTGACTCCAAAGTTCATTGGTCCTTATCAGATTTCCGAGAGAATTGGAACCGTGGCGTATCGGATTGGATTGCCACCCCATCTATCAAACTTGCATGATGTGTTTCATGTGTCGCAGTTGAGAAAGTATGTAGCTGATCCTTCGCATGTTATTCCTAGAGATGATGTGCAAGTTAGAGATAATCTTACTGTTGAGACTTTACCTTTGAGGATTGATGATCGCAAGGTGAAGCAGTTGAGAGGCAAGGAAATACCTCTGGTTAGAGTGGTTTGGGGCGGTGTAACCGGTGAGAGTTTGACTTGGGAGTTGGAGAGCAAGATGCAAGAGTCCTATCCTGAGTTGTTTGTTGCTTAAGGTAATATTTCGAGGACGAAATTTTCTAAGTTGGGGAGAGTTGTAACACTCTAAATTCTATTTTATGATTTGTGGTGATTTTTAATTGATTTTGGTGTGCTTGGTGTATTTTACGTGGATTTAAAAATGATATATGAGATATTGGTGTGTTATTACTTGTTATATTTATTTGTAGTATTTTATGAAAATAGGAGAATAATAGTTATTTAGAATTATTAGATTTAAGGAGGGTTAATGAGGAATTAAAAGAAAATTAAGTGAGGGAGTAAAGAGAAAAAGGGGGGTTATGCTTTGTTGGAAAGAAAAGAGAAAAACCAGTAAGGAAAGAAAAACATTTCACGTATCAGAGAAAAACAAGAGAAGAGCATAGCTTTTGAGAGAAACCAAGGGGAAGAACTAGGAAGGGAGAAGCTGCCATTTTGCTGTAGGAATTTGCTTATTTGAGGTAAGGGTGGGTTTATGATTCAAATGCTATATATACATATGTGATTTCATGAAAATTGGATTGAAAATGGTGGTTTTTGGAATTAGGTTTAAGAACATGATAAATTGCTCTATGATGTTGTTTTATGTTGTTGATGATGTTTCCATGAGATGTTTCTGATGTTTTGTTGTATAATGAACCCATAAACAATGTAACAATTCATTTTGGGTGTTAAAAGGATCAAAGTTGGGATTTTTGGGGTAAAACCATGCTGAAATCGCATTTCTGAAAAAGCTGTTTTTTTGACCTGATACTGTCAAACCGTGCCACGATTTTGGCAACCATAACGCGATTTTGATGGCAGAATGCTAAGTGGTTCTGGACGTAAAAACGCGTCGCGATTTCCAAAATCGTGACACGATTTTTGTGAACCAGATCCTTCATATTTCACTATTTTTCACCCATTTCTGCTTTGAACTAGCTTTTGGTGTAAACATGAAAGTTTTAGGTAATTAAGTTAGCTTTCTAATGGCGTTAGTTGGGCTTGAAAATGATTTGTAGATTTTGAGTTATGATGAAAATACTCCAAGTGGGTCTTGAGGAAAACTTTAAGAAAACTTAGTATAACTTATTCCAAGTTAGTCCAAAACCTATGGTTAGTTCCCAAACTTCAAACTTAAGTATTAGGGATTTAGTTGAGGTGTTTTATGAGTATTTAGCTTATGTCTTATTGATCAAACTTGGTTGCTTTTGAAGGATGTTTTGGACTTTGATATGAATGTAATTGATTAATGTATATGTTGCTATTGTGGTTGAATATGATGGAATTATGTATGTTTACATGAAATAAAACATACTTTGCTAAGTTTGCAATTGTTCATGGTGTTGTGGTGTGGTTGAGTCTAGTTGGGGAGGTGTCCTAGTTGGTGTTGTCGTTGGTTGCATGGTGAAAATGCACCACTATTTTGTCGTATGGTTGTATGTAGATATACTCCTTGAGTCTCATAACTCATTTGCATTGGTGGGGGCTCATGCCCCGGAATGTTTATACATTCAACTGGTGAGGGCTCATGCCCTGGAATGCTAGTCATTCACTTTGGTGAGGGCTTATGCCCTGGGATGCTTTAACCATCCAATTTGGTGGGGGCTTATGCCCCGGAATGCTTAGCATTCAACGCGCGTAGTTGGTACCACATTTGCATAATGCATTGGTCGTTAATGGAGTCTTGCATTAGAAGTTAAGGTGTGAGTTGTTGTTGGTGAGGTGTCACCACAAGCGGTGTTGTTGTCGGTGTTGTTAATTAAGGTGAATCTAAATATTATTTGATGAATTGTTTATGAAGATTGTTGATGATTATGGTGATGATGAATGTTCTTGTTTATGTTGTTTTCAATACAACTTGATGAATTATATATATATATATTGCTTTGTTTTGTGAACTCACCCCTTCTGCTGGAATTGCCGCCTCGTGGGCAAGTGCAGGTAGCGAAGGATAGATAGGAGTTGGCTCTCGTGTCGTAGGCTCTGATACGTAACGGGATGGGATATTATGTTTTATAATTTCATTCCTTTATGTATCATTTATGTTGAAGATTTGTTGAATAAATATTTGTTATACGTTGGAGAACCTTTTTGTTATGGTGAGGCCTTTGTGCCAGACAATGTTGATGTATAAGAATTTTTGAGATGATTTTATGATAATTATTCCGCTGCAGACTATTTTATAAAGATGTTGTTTTGGAGGATTATTTAAATAGTTTTATGTTTCTATTTAAATAAATTATTTTTGAGATATGCATGTAATACTCCGTAGATTGTTGATTAACTCTGATGTTTGGATATTATTATATCATTTTGGGAAACGGGGTGTTACAACATTTGTCGGTTACTATTTCAAAAGTAATCGGCAAGACTTTATATTCAACACATTCGTCGGTTACTATTTCAAAAGTAATCGACATGATCTATTTTCTGCACATTCGTCGGTTACTATTTCAAAAGTAATCAGCAAAATTTTTATTTTCAGCACATTCGTCGGTTACTATTTCAAAAGTAATCGGCAAGATTTTTATTTTCAGCATATTGGTCGGTGACTATTTCAAAATTAATCGGCAAGATTTTTATTTTCAGCATATTTGTTGGTTACTTTTTCAAAAGTAATCGGCAAGATTTTTTATTTTCAGCATATTTGTCGGTTACTATTTGAAAAGTAATCGACAAGATTTTTATTTTCAACATATTCGTCGGTTACTATTTCAAAAGTAATCGGCAAGACTTTATTTTCAGCATATTCGTTGGTTAATATTTTAAAAGTAATCGGTAAGATTTTTATTTTCAACATATTCGTCGCTTACTATTTCGAAAGTAATCGGCATGATTTATTTTCAACACATTCGTCGGTTACTATTTCAAAAGTAATCGGCAAGATTTTTATTTTCAACATATTTGTCGGTTACTATTTTAAAAGTAATCGACAAGATTTTTATTTTCAACATATTCGTCGGTTACTATTTCAAAAGTAATCGGCAAGACTTTATTTTCAGCACATTCATTGGTTACTTTTTTAAAAGTAATCGGTAAGATTTTTATTTTCAACATATTTGTCGGTTACTATTTTAATAGTAATCGACAAGATTTTTATTTTCAACATATTCGTCGGTTACTATTTCAAAAGTATTCGGCAAGACTTTATTTTCAGCATATTCCTTTGTTACTATTTCAAAAGTAATCGGTAAGATTTTTATTTTCAACATATTCGTCGGTTAATATTTCAAAGGTAATCGGCATGATTTATTTTCAGTACATTCGTTGGTTACTATTTTAAAAGTAATCGGTAAGATTTTTATTTTCAACATATTCGTCGCTTACTATTTCGAAAGTAATCGGCATGATTTATTTTCAGCACATTCGTCGGTTACTATTTCAAACGTAATCGGCAAGATTTTTATTTTCAGCATATTCGTCGGTGACTATTTCAAAAGTAATCGGCATGATTTATTTTCAGCACATTCGTCAGGTTACTATTTCAAAAGTAATCGGCAAGACTTTTATTTTCAGCACATTTGTCAGTTACTATTTCAATAGTAATTGGCATGATTTATTTTCAGCACATTTGTCGGTTACTATTTCAAAAGTAATCGGCAAGACTTTATATTCAACACATTCGTCGGTTACTATTTCAAAAGTAATCGGCATGATCTATTTTCTGCACATTCGTCGGTTACTATTTCAAAAGTAATCAGCAAAATTTTTATTTTCAGCACATTCGTCGGTTACTATTTCAAAAGTAATCGGCAAGATTTTTATTTTCAGCATATTGGTCGGTGACTATTTCAAAATTAATCGGCAAGATTTTTATTTTCAGCATATTTGTCGGTTACTTTTTCAAAAGTAATCGGCAAGATTTTTTATTTTCAGCATATTTGTCGGTTACTATTTTAAAAGTAATTGACAAGATTTTTATTTTCAACATATTCGTCGGTTACTATTTCAAAAGTAATCGGCATGATTTATTTTCAGCACATTCTTCGGTTACTATTTCAAAAGTAATCGGCAAGATTTTTATTTTCAGCATATTTGTCGGTTACTATTTTAAAAGTAATCGACAAGATTTTTATTTTCAACATATTCGTCGGTTCCTATTTAAAAAGTAATCGGCAAGACTTTATTTTCAGTACATTCGTTGGTTACTATTTTAAAAGAAATCGGTAAGATTTTTATTTTCAACATATTCGTCGCTTACTATTTCGAAAGTAATCGGCATGATTTATTTTCAGCACATTCGTCGGTTACTATTTCAAAAGTAATCGGCAAGATTTTTATTTTCAACATATTTGTCGGTTACTATTTTAAAAGTAATCGACAAGATTTTTATTTTCAACATATTCGTCGGTTACTATTTCAAAAGTAATCGGCAAGACTTTATTTTCAGCATATTCCTTTGTTACTATTTCACAAGTAATCGGTAAGATTTTTATTTTCAACATATTCGTCGGTTAATATTTCAAAGGTAATCGGCATGTTTTATTTTCAGTACATTCGTTGGTTACTATTTTAAAAGTAATCGGTAAGATTTTTATTTTCAACATATTCGTCGCTTACTATTTCGAAAGTAATCGGCATGATTTATTTTCAGCACATTCGTCGGTTACTATTTCAAAAGTAATCGGCAAGATTTTTATTTTCAGCATATTCGTCGGTGACTATTTCAAAAGTAATCGGCATGATTTATTTTCAGCACATTCGTCAGGTTACTATTTCAAAAGTAATCGGCAAGACTTTAATTTTCAGCACATTTGACGGTTACTATTTCAATAGTAATTGGCATGATTTATTTTCAGCACATTTGTCGGTTACTATTTCAAAAGTAATCGGCAAAACTTTATATTCAACACATTCGTCGGTTACTATTTCAAAGGTAATCGGCAAGATTTATTTTCAGCACATTCGTCGGTTACTATTTCAAAAGTAATCGGCAAGACTTTATTTTCAACACATTCGTGGGTTACTATTTCAATAGTAATCGGCAAGATTTTTATTTTCAGCATGTACGTCGGTTACTATTTCAAAAGTAATCGGCAAGATTTTTATTTTCAGCATATTTGTCGGTTACTGTTTTAAAAGTAATCGGCAAGACTTTATTTTCAGCACATTCGTCGGTTACTATTTCAAAAGTAATCGGCAAGATTTTTATTTTCAACATATTCGTCGGTTACTATTTCAAAAGTAATCTGCAAGACTTTATTTTCAGCACATTCATTGGTTACTTTTTTAAAAGTAATCGGTAAGATTTTTATTTCCAACATATTCATCGCTTACTATTTCAAAAGTAATCAGCATGATTTATTTTCAGCACATTCGTCGGTTACTATTTCAAAAGTAATCGGCAAGATTTTTATTTTCAGCATATTTGTCGGTTACTTTTTCAAAAGTAATCGGCAAGATTTTTATTTTCAGCATATTTGTCGGTTACTATTTTAAAAGTAATCGGCAAGACTTTATTTTCAGCACATTCGTCGGTTACTATTTCAAAAGTAATCGGCAAGATTTTTATTTTCAACATATTCGTCGGTTACTATATCAAAAGTAATCGGCAAGACTTTATTTTCAGCACATTCATTGGTTACTTTTTTAAAAGTAATCGGTAAGATTTTTATTTCCAACATATTCCTCGCTTACTATTTCAAAAGTAATCAGCATGATTTATTTTCAGCACATTCGTCGGTTACTATTTCAAAAGTAATCGGCAAGATTTTTATTTTCAGCATATTGGTCGGTGACTATTTCAAAATTAATCGGCAAGATTTTTATTTTCAGCATATTTGTCGGTTACTTTTTCAAAAGTAATCGGCAAGATTTTTTATTTTCAGCATATTTGTCGGTTACTATTTTAAAAGTAATCGACAAGATTTTTATTTTCAACATATTCGTCGGTTACTATTTCAAAAGTAATCGGCAAGACTTTATTTTCAGCATATTCGTTGGTTAATATTTTAAAAGTAATCGGTAAGATTTTTATTTTCAACATATTCGTCGCTTACTATTTCGAAAGTAATCGGCATGATTTATTTTCAACACATTCGTCGGTTATTATTTCAAAAGTAATCGGCAAGATTTTTATTTTCAACATATTTGTCGGTTACTATTTCAAAAGTAATCGGCAAGACTTTATTTTCAGCACATTCATTGGTTACTTTTTTAAAAGTAATCGGTAAGATTTTTATTTCCAACATATTCATCGCTTACTATTTCAAAAGTAATCAGCATGATTTATTTTCAGCACATTCGTCGGTTACTATTTCAAAAGTAATCGGCAAGATTTTTATTTTCAGCATATTGGTCGGTGACTATTTCAAAATTAATCGGCAAGATTTTTATTTTCAGCATATTTGTCGGTTACTTTTTAAAAAGTAAGCGGCAAGATTTTTTATTTTCAGCATTTTTGTCGGTTACTATTTTAAAAGTAATCGAAAAGATTTTTATTTTCAACATATTCGTCGGTTACTATTTCAAAAGTAATCGGCAAGACTTTATTTTCAGCATATTCGTCAGTTACTATTTCAAAAGTAATCGGCAAGATTTTTATTTTCAGCATATTTGTCGGTTACTATTTTAAAAGTTATCGGCAAGATTTTTTATTTTCAGCATATTTGTCGTTTACTATTTTAAAAGTAATCGACAAGATTTTTATTTTCAACATATTCGTCGGTTACTATTTCAAAAGTAATCGGCAAGACTTTATTTTCAGCATATTCGTTGGTGAATATTTTAAAAGTAATCGGTAAGATTTTTATTTTCAACATATTCGTCGCTTACTATTTCGAATGTAATCGGCATGATTTATTTTCAGCACATTCGTCGGTTACTATTTCAAAAGTAATCGGCAAGATTTTTATTTTCAGCATATTTGTCGGTTACTATTTTAAAAGTAATCGACAAGATTTTTATTTTCAACATATTCGTCGGTTCCTATTTAAAAAGTAATCGGCAAGACTTTATTTTCAGTACATTCGTTGGTTACTATTTTAAAAGTAATCGGTAAGATTTTTATTTTCAACATATTCGTCGCTTACTATTTCGAAAGTAATCGGCATGATTTATTTTCAGCACATTCGTCGGTTACTATTTCAAAAGTAATCGGCAAGATTTTTATTTTCAACATATTTGTCGGTTACTATTTTAAAAGTAATCGACAAGATTTTTATTTTCAACATATTCGTCGGTTACTATTTCAAAAGTAATCGGCAAGACTTTATTTTCAGCATATTCCTTTGTTACTATTTCAAAAGTAATCGGTAAGATTTTTATTTTCAACATATTCGTCGGTTAATATTTCAAAGGTAATCGGCATGATTTATTTTCAGTACATTCGTTGGTTACTATTTTAAAAGTAATCGGTAAGATTTTTATTTTCAACATATTCGTCGCTTACTATTTCGAGAGTAATCGGCATGATTTATTTTCAGCACATTCGTCGGTTACTATTTCAAAAGTAATCGGCAAGATTTTTATTTTCAGCATATTCGTCGGTGACTATTTCAAAAGTAATCGGCATGATTTATTTTCAGCACATTCGTCAAGTTACTATTTAAAAGTAATCGGCAAGATTTTTATTTTCAGCATATTGGTCGGTGACTATTTCAAAATTAATCGGCAAGATTTTTATTTTCAGCATATTTGTCGGTTACTTTTTAAAAAGTAAGCGGCAAGATTTTTTATTTTCAGCATTTTTGTCGGTTACTATTTTAAAAGTAATCGAAAAGATTTTTATTTTCAACATATTCGTCGGTTACTATTTCAAAAGTAATCGGCAAGACTTTATTTTCAGCATATTCGTCAGTTACTATTTCAAAAGTAATCGGCAAGATTTTTATTTTCAGCATATTTGTCGGTTACTATTTTAAAAGTAATCGGCAAGATTTTTTATTTTCAGCATATTTGTCGTTTACTATTTTAAAAGTAATCGACAAGATTTTTATTTTCAACATATTCGTCGGTTACTATTTCAAAAGTAATCGGCAAGACTTTATTTTCAGCATATTCGTTGGTTAATATTTTAAAAGTAATCGGTAAGATTTTTATTTTCAACATATTCGTCGCTTACTATTTCGAATGTAATCGGCATGATTTATTTTCAGCACATTCGTCGGTTACTATTTCAAAAGTAATCGGCAAGATTTTTATTTTCAGCATATTTGTCGGTTACTATTTTAAAAGTAATCGACAAGATTTTTATTTTCAACATATTCGTCGGTTCCTATTTAAAAAGTAATCGGCAAGACTTTATTTTCAGTACATTCGTTGGTTACTATTTTAAAAGTAATCGGTAAGATTTTTATTTTCAACATATTCGTCGCTTACTATTTCGAAAGTAATCGGCATGATTTATTTTCAGCACATTCGTCAGTTACTATTTCAAAAGTAATCGGCAAGATTTTTATTTTCAACATATTTGTCGGTTACTATTTTAAAAGTAATCGACAAGATTTTTATTTTCAACATATTCGTCGGTTACTATTTCAAAAGTAATCGGCAAGACTTTATTTTCAGCATATTCCTTTGTTACTATTTCACAAGTAATCGGTAAGATTTTTATTTTCAACATATTCGTCGGTTAATATTTCAAAGGTAATCGGCATGTTTTATTTTCAGTACATTCGTTGGTTACTATTTTAATAGTAATCGGTAAGATTTTTATTTTCAACATATTCGTCGCTTACTATTTCGAAAGTAATCGGCATGATTTATTTTCAGCACATTCGTCGGTTACTATTTCAAAAGTAATCGGCAAGATTTTTATTTTCAGCATATTCGTCGGTGACTATTTCAAAAGTAATCGGCATGATTTATTTTCAGCACATTCGTCAGGTTACTATTTCAAAAGTAATCGGCAAGACTTTAATTTTCAGCACATTTGACGGTTACTATTTCAATAGTAATTGGCATGATTTATTTTCAGCACATTTGTCGGTTACTATTTCAAAAGTAATCGGCAAAACTTTATATTCAACACATTCGTCGGTTACTATTTCAAAGGTAATCGGCAAGATTTATTTTCAGCACATTCGTCGGTTACTATTTCAAAAGTAATCGGCAAGACTTTATTTTCAACACATTCGTGGGTTACTATTTCAATAGTAATCGGCAAGATTTTTATTTTCAGCATGTACGTCGGTTACTATTTCAAAAGTAATCGGCAAGATTTTTATTTTCAGCATATTTGTCGGTTACTATTTTAAAAGTAATCGGCAAGACTTTATTTTCAGCACATTCGTCGGTTACTATTTCAAAAGTAATCGGCAAGATTTTTATTTTCAACATATTCGTCGGTTACTATATCAAAAGTAATCGGCAAGACTTTATTTTCAGCACATTCATTGGTTACTTTTTTAAAAGTAATCGGTAAGATTTTTATTTCCAACATATTCCTCGCTTACTATTTCAAAAGTAATCAGCATGATTTATTTTCAGCACATTCGTCGGTTACTATTTCAAAAGTAATCGGCAAGATTTTTATTTTCAGCATATTGGTCGGTGACTATTTCAAAATTAATCGGCAAGATTTTTATTTTCAGCATATTTGTCGGTTACTTTTTCAAAAGTAATCGGCAAGATTTTTTATTTTCAGCATATTTGTCGGTTACTATTTTAAAAGTAATCGACAAGATTTTTATTTTCAACATATTCGTCGGTTACTATTTCAAAAGTAATCGGCAAGACTTTATTTTCAGCATATTCGTTGGTTAATATTTTAAAAGTAATCGGTAAGATTTTTATTTTCAACATATTCGTCGCTTACTATTTCGAAAGTAATCGGCATGATTTATTTTCAACACATTCGTCGGTTATTATTTCAAAAGTAATCGGCAAGATTTTTATTTTCAACATATTTGTCGGTTACTATTTCAAAAGTAATCGGCAAGACTTTATTTTCAGCACATTCATTGGTTACTTTTTTAAAAGTAATCGGTAAGATTTTTATTTCCAACATATTCATCGCTTACTATTTCAAAAGTAATCAGCATGATTTATTTTCAGCACATTCGTCGGTTACTATTTCAAAAGTAATCGGCAAGATTTTTATTTTCAGCATATTGGTCGGTGACTATTTCAAAATTAATCGGCAAGATTTTTATTTTCAGCATATTTGTCGGTTACTTTTTAAAAAGTAAGCGGCAAGATTTTTTATTTTCAGCATTTTTGTCGGTTACTATTTTAAAAGTAATCGAAAAGATTTTTATTTTCAACATATTCGTCGGTTACTATTTCAAAAGTAATCGGCAAGACTTTATTTTCAGCATATTCGTCAGTTACTATTTCAAAAGTAATCGGCAAGATTTTTATTTTCAGCATATTTGTCGGTTACTATTTTAAAAGTTATCGGCAAGATTTTTTATTTTCAGCATATTTGTCGTTTACTATTTTAAAAGTAATCGACAAGATTTTTATTTTCAACATATTCGTCGGTTACTATTTCAAAAGTAATCGGCAAGACTTTATTTTCAGCATATTCGTTGGTGAATATTTTAAAAGTAATCGGTAAGATTTTTATTTTCAACATATTCGTCGCTTACTATTTCGAATGTAATCGGCATGATTTATTTTCAGCACATTCGTCGGTTACTATTTCAAAAGTAATCGGCAAGATTTTTATTTTCAGCATATTTGTCGGTTACTATTTTAAAAGTAATCGACAAGATTTTTATTTTCAACATATTCGTCGGTTCCTATTTAAAAAGTAATCGGCAAGACTTTATTTTCAGTACATTCGTTGGTTACTATTTTAAAAGTAATCGGTAAGATTTTTATTTTCAACATATTCGTCGCTTACTATTTCGAAAGTAATCGGCATGATTTATTTTCAGCACATTCGTCGGTTACTATTTCAAAAGTAATCGGCAAGATTTTTATTTTCAACATATTTGTCGGTTACTATTTTAAAAGTAATCGACAAGATTTTTATTTTCAACATATTCGTCGGTTACTATTTCAAAAGTAATCGGCAAGACTTTATTTTCAGCATATTCCTTTGTTACTATTTCAAAAGTAATCGGTAAGATTTTTATTTTCAACATATTCGTCGGTTAATATTTCAAAGGTAATCGACATGATTTATTTTCAGTACATTCGTTGGTTACTATTTTAAATGTAATCGGTAAGATTTTTATTTTCAACATATTCGTCGCTTACTATTTCGAGAGTAATCGGCATGATTTATTTTCAGCACATTCGTCGGTTACTATTTCAAAAGTAATCGGCAAGATTTTTATTTTCAGCATATTCGTCGGTGACTATTTCAAAAGTAATCGGCATGATTTATTTTCAGCACATTCGTCAAGTTACTATTTAAAAGTAATCGGCAAGATTTTTATTTTCAGCATATTGGTCGGTGACTATTTCAAAATTAATCGGCAAGATTTTTATTTTCAGCATATTTGTCGGTTACTTTTTAAAAAGTAAGCGGCAAGATTTTTTATTTTCAGCATTTTTGTCGGTTTCTATTTTAAAAGTAATCGAAAAGATTTTTATTTTCAACATATTCGTCGGTTACTATTTCAAAAGTAATCGGCAAGACTTTATTTTCAGCATATTCGTCAGTTACTATTTCAAAAGTAATCGGCAAGATTTTTATTTTCAGCATATTCGTCGGTGACTATTTCAAAAGTAATCGGCATGATTTATTTTCAGCACATTCGTCAGGTTACTATTTCAAAAGTAATCGGCAAGACTTTTATTTTCAGCACATTTGACGGTTACTATTTCAATAGTAATTGGCATGATTTATTTTCAGCACATTTGTCGGTTACTATTTCAAAAGTAATCGGCAAAACTTTATATTCAACACATTCGTCGGTTACTATTTCAAAAGTAATCGGCATGATCTATTTTCTGCACATTCGTCGGTTACTATTTCAAAAGTAATCAGCAAAATTTTTATATTCAGCATATTCGTCGGTTACTATTTCAAAGGTAATCGGCAAGATTTATTTTCAGCACATTCGTCGGTTACTATTTCAAAAGTAATCGGCAAGACTTTATTTTCAACACATTCGTGGGTTACTATTTCAATAGTAATCGGCAAGATTTTTATTTTCAGCATATTTGTCGGTTACTATTTTAAAAGTAATCGACAAGATTTTTATTTTCAGCATATTTGTCGGTTACTATTTTAAAAGTAATCGACAAGATTTTTATTTTCAACATATTCGTCGGTTACTATTTCAAAAGTAATCGGCAAGACTTTATTTTCAGCATATTCGTTGGTTAATATTTTAAAAGTAATCGGTAAGATTTTTATTTTCAACATATTCGTCGCTTACTATTTCGAAAGTAATCGGCATGATTTATTTTCAACACATTCGTCGGTTACTATTTCAAAAGTAATCGGCAAGATTTTTATTTTCAACATATTTGTCGGTTACTATTTTAAAAGTAATCGACAAGATTTTTATTTTCAACATATTCGTCGGTTACTATTTCAAAAGTAATCGGCAAGACTTTATTTTCAGCACATTCATTGGTTACTTTTTTAAAAGTAATCGGTAAGATTTTTATTTCCAACATATTCATCGCTTACTATTTCAAAAGTAATCAGCATGATTTATTTTCAGCACATTCGTCGGTTACTGTTTCAAAAGTAATCGGCAAGATTTTTATTTTCAGCATATTGGTCGGTGACTATTTCAAAATTAATCGGCAAGATTTTTATTTTCAGCATATTTGTCGGTTACTTTTTCAAAAGTAATCGGCAAGATTTTTTATTTTTCAGCATATTTGTCGGTTACTATTTTAAAAGTAATCGACAAGATTTTTATTTTCAACATATTCGTCGGTTACTATTTCAAAAGTAATCGGCAAGACTTTATTTTCAGCATATTCGTTGGTTAATATTTTAAAAGTAATCGGTAAGATTTTTATTTTCAACATATTCGTCGCTTACTATTTCGAAAGTAATCGGCATGATTTATTTTCAGCACATTCGTCGGTTACTATTTCAAAAGTAATCGGCAAGATTTTTATTTTCAGCATATTTGTCGGTTACTATTTTAAAAGTAATCGACAAGATTTTTATTTTCAACATATTCGTCGGTTCCTATTTAAAAAGTAATCGGCAAGACTTTATTTTCAGTACATTCGTTGGTTACTATTTTAAAAGTAATCGGTAAGATTTTTATTTTCAACATATTCGTCGCTTAATATTTCGAAAGTAATCGGCATGATTTATTTTCAGCACATTCGTCGGTTACTATTTCAAAAGTAATCGGCAAGATTTTTATTTTCAACATATTTGTCGGTTACTATTTTAAAAGTAATCGACAAGATTTTTATTTTCAACATATTCGTCGGTTACTATTTCAAAAGTAATCGGCAAGACTTTATTTTCAGCATATTCCTTTGTTACTATTTCAAAAGTAATCGGTAAGATTTTTATTTTCAAAATATTCGTCGGTTAATATTTCAAAGGTAATCGGCATGATTTATTTTCAGTACATTCGTTGGTTACTATTTTAAAAGTAATCGGTAAGATTTTTATTTTCAACATATTCGTCGCTTACTATTTCGAAAGTAATCGGCATGATTTATTTTCAGCACATACGTCGGTTACTATTTCAAAAGTAATCGGCAAGATTTTTATTTTCAACATATTTGTCGGTTACTATTTTAAAAGTAATCGACAAGATTTTTATTTTCAGCATATTGGTCGGTGACTATTTCAAAATTAATCGGCAAGATTTTTATTTTCAGCATATTTGTCGGTTACTTTTTCAAAAGTAATCGGCAAGATTTTTTATTTTTCAGCATATTTGTCGGTTACTATTTTAAAAGTAATCGACAAGATTTTTATTTTCAACATATTCGTCGGTTACTATTTCAAAAGTAATCGGCAAGACTTTATTTTCAGCATATTCGTTGGTTAATATTTTAAAAGTAATCGGTAAGATTTTTATTTTCAACATATTCGTCGCTTACTATTTCGAAAGTAATCGGCATGATTTATTTTCAGCACATTCGTCGGTTACTATTTCAAAAGTAATCGGCAAGATTTTTATTTTCAGCATATTTGTCGGTTACTATTTTAAAAGTAATCGACAAGATTTTTATTTTCAACATATTCGTCGGTTCCTATTTAAAAAGTAATCGGCAAGACTTTATTTTCAGTACATTCGTTGGTTACTATTTTAAAAGTAATCGGTAAGATTTTTATTTTCAACATATTCGTCGCTTAATATTTCGAAAGTAATCGGCATGATTTATTTTCAGCACATTCGTCGGTTACTATTTCAAAAGTAATCGGCAAGATTTTTATTTTCAACATATTTGTCGGTTACTATTTTAAAAGTAATCGACAAGATTTTTATTTTCAACATATTCGTCGGTTACTATTTCAAAAGTAATCGGCAAGACTTTATTTTCAGCATATTCCTTTGTTACTATTTCAAAAGTAATCGGTAAGATTTTTATTTTCAAAATATTCGTCGGTTAATATTTCAAAGGTAATCGGCATGATTTATTTTCAGTACATTCGTTGGTTACTATTTTAAAAGTAATCGGTAAGATTTTTATTTTCAACATATTCGTCGCTTACTATTTCGAAAGTAATCGGCATGATTTATTTTCAGCACATACGTCGGTTACTATTTCAAAAGTAATCGGCAAGATTTTTATTTTCAACATATTTGTCGGTTACTATTTTAAAAGTAATCGACAAGATTTTTATTTTCAACATATTCGTCGGTTACTATTTCAAAAGTAATCGGCAAGACTTTATTTTCAGCACATTCATTGGTTACTTTTTTAAAAGTAATCGGTAAGATTTTTATTTCCAACATATTCATCGCTTACTATTTCAAAAGTAATCAGCATGATTTATTTTCAGCACATTCGTCGGTTACTATTTCAAAAGTAATCGGCAAGATTTTTATTTTCAGCATATTGGTCGGTGACTATTTCAAAAGTAATCGGCAAGATTTTTATTTTCAGCATATTTGTCGGTTACTTTTTCAAAAGTAATCGGCAAGATTTTTATTTTTAGCATATTTGTCGGTTACTATTTAAAAAGTAATCGGCAAGATTTTTATTTTCAACATATTCGTCGGTTCCTATTTCAAAAGTAATCGGCATGATTTTTAGTTTTAGCATATTTGTCGGTTACTATTTTAAAAGTAATCGAGAAGATTTTTATTTTCAACATATTCGTCGCTTACTATTTCAAAAGTAATCGGCATGACTTATTTTCAGCACATTCGTCGGTTACTATTTCAAAAGTAATCGGCAAGACTTTTATTTTCAGCACATTTGTCGGTTACTATTTCAATAGTAATTGGCATGATTTATTTTAAGCAGATTCGTCGGTTACTATTTCAAAAATAATCGGCATGATTTATTTTCAACACATTCGTCGGTTACTATTTCAAAAGTAATCGGCTTGATCTATTTTCTGCACATTCGTCGGTTACTATTTCAAAAGTAATCGGCAAGATTTTTATTTTTAGCATATTTGTCGGTTATTATTTTAAAAGTAATCGACAAGATTTTTATTTTCAACATATTCGTCGGTTCCTATTTCAAAAGTAATCGGCAAGATTTTTAGTTTTAGCATATTTGTCGGTTACTATTTTAAAAGCAATCGAGAAGATTTTTATTTTCAACATATTCGTCGCTTACTATTTCAAAAGTAATCGACATGATTTATTTTCAGCACATTCGTCGGTTACTATTTCAAAAGTAATCGGCAAGATTTATTTTCAGCACATATTCGTCGGTTACTATTTCAAAAGTAATGGGCAAGACTTTTATTTTCAGCACATTTGTCGGTTACTATTTCAATAGTAATCGGCATGATTTATTTTCAGCACATTCGTCGGTTACTATTTCAAAAATAATCGACATGATTTATTTTCAACACATTCGTCGGTTACTAGTTCAAAAGTAATCGGCATGATTTATTTTCTGCACAATCGTCGGTTACTATTTCAAAAGTAATCGGCAAGATTTTTATTTTCAGCATATTTGTCGGTTACTATTTTAAAAGTAATCGACAAGATTTTTATTTTCAACATATTCGTCGGTTCCTATTTAAAAAGTAATCTGCAAAACTTTATTTTCAGTACATTCGTTGGTTACTATTTTAAAAGTAATCGGTAAGATTTTTATTTTCAACATATTCGTCGCTTACTATTTCGAAAGTAATCGGCATGATTTATTTTCAGCACATTCGTCGGTTACTATTTCAAAAGTAATCGGCAAGATTTTTATTTTCAACATATTTGTCGGTTACTATTTTAAAAGTAATCGACAAGATTTTTATTTTCAACATATTCGTCGGTTACTATTTCAAAAGTAATCGGCAAGACTTTATTTTCAGCATATTCCTTTGTTACTATTTCAAAAGTAATCGGTAAGATTTTTATTTTCAACATATTCGTCGGTTACTATTTCAAAGGTAATCGGCACGATTTATTTTCAGTACATTCGTTGGTTACTATTTTAAAAGTAATCGGTAAGATTTTTATTTTCAACATATTCGTCGCTCACTATATCGAAAGTAATCGGCATGATTTATTTTCAGCACATTCGTCGGTTACTATTTCAAAAGTAATCGGCAAGATTTTTATTTTCAGCATATTCGTTGGTGACTATTTCAAAAGTAATCGGCATGATTTATTTTCAGCACATTCGTCAGGTTACTATTTCAAAAGTAATCGGCAAGACTTTTATTTTCAGCACATTTGTCGGTTACTATTTCAATTGTAATTGGCATGATTTATTTTCAGCACATTTGTCGGTTACTATTTCAAAAGTAATCGGCAAGACTTTATATTCAACACATTCGTCGGTTACTATTTCAAAAGTAATCGGCATGATCTATTTTCTACACATTCGTCGGTTACTATTTCAAAAGTAATCAGCAAAATTTTTATTTTTAGCATATTTGTCTGTTACTATTTTAGAATTAATCGGCAAGACTATATTTTCAGCACATTCGTCGGTTACTATTTCAAAAGTAATCGGCAAGACTTTATTTTCAGCACATTTGTCGGTTACTATTTTAAAAGTAATCGGCAAGACTTTATTTTCAGCACATTCGTCGGTTACTATTTCAAAAGTAATCGGCAAGATTTTTATTTTCAACATATTCGTCGGTTACTATTTCAAAAGTAATCGGCAAGACTTTATTTTCAGCACATTCATTGGTTACTTTTTTAAAAGTAATCGGTAAGATTTTTATTTCCAACATATTCATCGTTACTATTTCAAAAGTAATCAGCATGATTTATTTTCAACACATTCGTCGGTTACTATTTCAAAAGTAATCGGCAAGATTTTTAGTTTCAGCATATTGGTCGGTGACTATTTCAAAAGTAATCGGCAAGATTTTTATTTTCAGCATATTTGTCGGTTACTTTTTCAAAAGTAATCGGCAAGATTTTTATTTTCAGCATATTTGTCGGTTACTATTTTAAAAGTAATCGACAAGATTTTTATTTTCAACATATTCGTCGGTTACTATTTCAAAAGTAATCGGCAAGACTTTATTTTCAGCATATTCGTTGTTACTATTTCAAAAGTAATCGGTAAGATTTTTATTTTCAACATATTCGTCGCTTACTATTTCAAAAGTAATCGGCATGATTTATTTTCAACACATTCGTCGGTTACTATTTCAAAAGTAATCGGCAAGATTTATTTTCAGCACATATTCGTCGGTTACTATTTCAAAAGTTATTTGCAAGACTTTATTTTAAGCACATTCGTTGGTTACTATTTCAAAAGTAATCGGTAAGATTTTTATTTTCAACATACTCGTCACTTACTATTTCCAAAGTAATCGGCATGATTTATTTTCAGCACATTCGTCGGTTACTATTTCAAAAGTAATCGGCAAGATTTATTTTCAGTATATTCGTTGGTTACTATTTTAAAAGTAATCGGTAAGATTTTTATTTTCAACATATTCGTCGCTTACTATTTTGAAAGTAATCGGCATGATTTATTTTCAGCACATTCATCGGTTACTATTTCAAAAGTAATCGGCAAGATTTTTATTTTCAGCATATTCGTCGGTGACTATTTCAAAAGTAATCGGCATGATTTATTTTCAGCACATTCGTCAGGTTACTATTTCAAAAGTAATCGGCAAGAATTTTATTTTCAACATATTCGTCGGTTCCTATTTCAAAAGTAATCGGCAAGATTTTTAGTTTTAGCATATTTGTCGGTTACTATTTTAAAAGCAATCGAGAAGATTTTTATTTTCAACATATTCGTCGCTTACTATTTCAAAAGTAATCGGCATGATTTATTTTCAGCACATTCGTCGGTTACTATTTCAAAAGTAATCGGCAAGATTTATTTTGAGCACATATTCGTCGGTTACTATTTCAAAAGTAATGGGCAAGACTTTTATTTTCAGCACATTTGTCGGTTACTATTTCAATAGTAATCGGCATGATTTATTTTCAGCACATTCGTCGGTTACTATTTCAAAAATAATCGGCATGATTTATTTTCAACACATTCGTCGGTTACTAGTTCAAAAGTAATCGGCATGATTTATTTTCTGCACAATCGTCGGTTACTATTTCAAAAGTAATCGGCAAGATTTTTATTTTCAGCATATTTGTCGGTTACTATTTCAAAAGTAATCGGCATGATTTAATTTCAGCACATTCGTCAGGTTACTATTTCAAAAGTAATCGGCAAGACTTTTATTTTCAGCACATTTGTCGGTTACTATTTCAATAGTAATTGGCATGATTTATTTTCAGCACATTTGTCGGTTACTATTTCAAAAGTAATCGGCAAGATTTTTAATTTCAGCATATTCGTCGGTGACTATTTCAAAAGTAATCGGCATGATTTATTTTCAGCACATTCGTCGGTTACTATTTCAAAAGTAATCGGCAAGATTTATTTTCAGTATATTCGTTGGTTACATTTTAAAAGTAATCGGTAAGATTTTTATTTTCAACATATTCGTCGCTTACTATTTCGAAAGTAATCGGCATGATTTATTTTCAGCACATTCGTCGGTTACTTTTTCAAAAGTAATCGGCAAGATTTTTATTTTCAGCATATTTGTCGGTTACTATTTTAAAAGTAATCGACAAGATTTTTATTTTCAACATATTCGTCGGTTACTATTTCAAAAGTAATCGGCAAGACTTTATTTTCAGCATATTCGTTGTTACTATTTCAAAAGTAATCGGTAAGATTTTTATTTTCAACATATTCGTCGCTTACTATTTCAAAAGTAATCGGCATGATTTATTTTCAACACATTCGTCGGTTACTATTTCAAAAGTAATCGGCAAGATTTATTTTCAGCACATATTCGTCGGTTACTATTTCAAAAGTTATTTGCAAGACTTTATTTTAAGCACATTCGTTGGTTACTATTTCAAAAGTAATCGGTAAGATTTTTATTTTCAACATACTCGTCACTTACTATTTCCAAAGTAATCGGCATGATTTATTTTCAGCACATTCGTCGGTTACTATTTCAAAAGTAATCGGCAAGATTTATTTTCAGTATATTCGTTGGTTACTATTTTAAAAGTAATCGGTAAGATTTTTATTTTCAACATATTCGTCGCTTACTATTTTGAAAGTAATCGGCATGATTTATTTTCAGCACATTCATCGGTTACTATTTCAAAAGTAATCGGCAAGATTTTTATTTTCAGCATATTCGTCGGTGACTATTTCAAAAGTAATCGGCATGATTTATTTTCAGCACATTCGTCAGGTTACTATTTCAAAAGTAATCGGCAAGAATTTTATTTTCAACATATTCGTCGGTTCCTATTTCAAAAGTAATCGGCAAGATTTTTAGTTTTAGCATATTTGTCGGTTACTATTTTAAAAGCAATCGAGAAGATTTTTATTTTCAACATATTCGTCGCTTACTATTTCAAAAGTAATCGGCATGATTTATTTTCAGCACATTCGTCGGTTACTATTTCAAAAGTAATCGGCAAGATTTATTTTGAGCACATATTCGTCGGTTACTATTTCAAAAGTAATGGGCAAGACTTTTATTTTCAGCACATTTGTCGGTTACTATTTCAATAGTAATCGGCATGATTTATTTTCAGCACATTCGTCGGTTACTATTTCAAAAATAATCGGCATGATTTATTTTCAACACATTCGTCGGTTACTAGTTCAAAAGTAATCGGCATGATTTATTTTCTGCACAATCGTCGGTTACTATTTCAAAAGTAATCGGCAAGATTTTTATTTTCAGCATATTTGTCGGTTACTATTTCAAAAGTAATCGGCATGATTTAATTTCAGCACATTCGTCAGGTTACTATTTCAAAAGTAATCGGCAAGACTTTTATTTTCAGCACATTTGTCGGTTACTATTTCAATAGTAATTGGCATGATTTATTTTCAGCACATTTGTCGGTTACTATTTCAAAAGTAATCGGCAAGATTTTTAATTTCAGCATATTCGTCGGTGACTATTTCAAAAGTAATCGGCATGATTTATTTTCAGCACATTCGTCGGTTACTATTTCAAAAGTAATCGGCAAGATTTATTTTCAGTATATTCGTTGGTTACATTTTAAAAGTAATCGGTAAGATTTTTATTTTCAACATATTCGTCGCTTACTATTTCGAAAGTAATCGGCATGATTTATTTTCAGCACATTCGTCGGTTACTTTTTCAAAAGTAATCGGCAAGATTTTTATTTTCAGCATATTTGTCGGTTACTATTTTAAAAGTAATCGACAAGATTTTTATTTTCAACATATTCGTCGGTTACTATTTCAAAAGTAATCGGCAAGACTTTATTTTCAGCATATTCGTTGTTACTATTTCAAAAGTAATCGGTAAGATTTTTATTTTCAACATATTCGTCGCTTACTATTTCAAAAGTAATCGGCATGATTTATTTTCAACACATTCGTCGGTTACTATTTCAAAAGTAATCGGCAAGATTTATTTTCAGCACATATTCGTCGGTTACTATTACAAAAGTTATCGGCAAGACTTTATTTTAAGCACATTCGTTGGTTACTATTTCAAAAGTAATCGGTAAGATTTTTATTTTCAACATATTCGTCACTTACTATTTCCAAAGTAATCGGCATGATTTATTTTCAGCACATTCGTCGGTTACTATTTCAAAAGTAATCGGCAAGATTTATTTTAAGTATATTCGTTGGTTACATTTTAAAAGTAATCGGTAAGATTTTTATTTTCAACATATTCGTCGCTTACTATTTCGAAAGTAATCGGCATGATTTATTTTCAGCACATTCGTCGGTTACTATTTCAAAAGTAATCGGCAAGATTTTTATTTTCAGCATATTCGTCGGTGACTATTTCAAAAGTAATCGGCATGATTTATTTTCAGCACATTCGTCAGGTTACTATTTCAAAAGTAATCGGCAAGACTTTTATTTTCAGCACATTTGTCGGTTACTATTTCAATAGTAATTGGCATGATTTATTTTCAGCACATTTGTCGGTTACTATTTCAAAAGTAATCGGTAAGACTTTTATTTCCAACATATTCATCGTTTACTATTTCAAAAGTAATCAGCATGATTTATTTTCAACACATTCGTCGGTTACTATTTCAAAAGTAATCGGCAAGATTTTTATTTTCAGCATATTGGTCGGTGACTATTTCAAAAGTAATCGGCAAGATTTTTATTTTCAGCATATTTGTCGGTTACTCTTTCAAAAGTAATCGGCAAGATTTTTATTTTCAGCATATTTGTCGGTTACTATTTTAAAAGTAATCGACAAGATTTTTATTTTCAACATATTCGTCGGTTACTATTTCAAAAGTAATCGGCAAGACTTTATTTTCAGCATATTCGTTGTTACTATTTCAAAAGTAATCGGTAAGATTTTTATTTTCAACATATTCGTCGCTTACTATTTCAAAAGTAATCGGCATGATTTATTTTCAACACATTCGTCGGTTACTATTTCAAAAGTAATCGGCACGATTTAATTTCAGCACATATTCGTCGGTTACTATTTCAAAAGTTATCGGCAAGACTTTATTTTAAGCACATTCGTTGGTTACTATTTCAAAAGTAATCGGTAAGATTTTTATTTTCAACATATTCGTCACTTACTATTTCCAAAGTAATCGGCATGATTTATTTTCAGCACATTCGTCGGTTACTATTTCAAAAGTAATCGGCAAGATTTATTTTCAGTATATTCGTTGGTTACATTTTAAAAGTAATCGGTAAGATTTTTATTTTCAACATATTCGTCGCTTACTATTTCGAAAGTAATCGGCATGATTTATTTTCAGCACATTCGTCGGTTACTATTTCAAAAGTAATCGGCAAGATTTTTATTTTCAGCATATTCGTCGGTGACTATTTCAAAAGTAATCGGCATGATTTATTTTCAGCACATTCGTCAGGTTACTATTTCAAAAGTAATCGGCAAGACTTTTATTTTCAGCACATTTGTCGGTTACTATTTCAATAGTAATTGGCATGATTTATTTTCAGCACATTTGTCGGTTACTATTTCAAAAGTAATCGGCAAGATTTTTATTTTCAGCATATTCGTCGGTGACTATTTCAAAAGTAATCGGCATGATTTATTTTCAGCACATTCGTCAGGTTACTATTTCAAAAGTAATCGGCAAGACTTTTATTTTCAGCACATTTGTCGGTTACTATTTCAATAGTAATTGGCATGATTTATTTTCAGCACATTTGTCGGTTACTATTTCAAAAGTAATCGGTAAGATTTTTATTTTCAGCATGTACGTCGGTAACTATTTCAAAAGTAATCGGCAAGATTTTTATTTTCAGCATATTTGTCGGTTACTATTTCAAAAGTAATCGGTAAGATTTTTATTTCCAACATATTCATCGTTTACTATTTCAAAAGTAATCAGCATGATTTATTTTCAACACATTCGTCGGTTACTATTTCAAAAGTAATCGGCAAGATTTTTATTTTCAGCATATTGGTCGGTGACTATTTCAAAAGTAATCGGCAAGATTTTTATTTTCAGCATATTTGTCGGTTACTTTTTCAAAAGTAATCGGCAAGATTTTTATTTTCAGCATATTTGTCGGTTACTATTTTAAAAGTAATCGACAAGATTTTTAATTTCAACATATTCGTCGGTTACTATTTCAAAAGTAATCGGCAAGACTTTATTTTCAGCATATTCGTTGTTACTATTTCAAAAGTAATCGGTAAGATTTTTATTTTCAACATATTCGTCGCTTACTATTTCAAAAGTAATCGGCATGATTTATTTTCAACACATTCGTCGGTTACTATTTCAAAAGTAATCGGCAAGATTTATTTTCAGCACATATTCGTCGGTTACTATTACAAAAATTATCGGCAAGACTTTATTTTAAGCACATTCGTTGGTTACTATTTCAAAAGTAATCGGTAAGATTTTTATTTTCAACATATTCGTCACTTACTATTTCCAAAGTAATCGGCATGATTTATTTTCAGCACATTCGTCGGTTACTATTTCAAAAGTAATCGGCAAGATTTATTTTAAGTATATTCGTTGGTTACATTTTAAAAGTAATCGGTAAGATTTTTATTTTCAACATATTCGTCGCTTACTATTTCGAAAGTAATCGGCATGATTTATTTTCAGCACATTCGTCGGTTACTATTTCAAAAGTAATCGGCAAGATTTTTATTTTCAGCATATTCGTCGGTGACTATTTCAAAAGTAATCGGCATGATTTATTTTCAGCACATTCGTCAGGTTACTATTTCAAAAGTAATCGGCAAGACTTTTATTTTCAGCACATTTGTCGGTTACTATTTCAATAGTAATTGGCATGATTTATTTTCAGCACATTTGTCGGTTACTATTTCAAAAGTAATCGGTAAGATTTTTATTTCCAACATATTCATCGTTTACTATTTCAAAAGTAATCAGCATGATTTATTTTCAACACATTCGTCGGTTACTATTTCAAAAGTAATCGGCAAGATTTTTATTTTCAGCATATTGGTCGGTGACTATTTCAAAAGTAATCGGCAAGATTTTTATTTTCAGCATATTTGTCGGTTACTTTTTCAAAAGTAATCGGCAAGATTTTTATTTTCAGCATATTTGTCGGTTACTATTTTAAAAGTAATCGACAAGATTTTTATTTTCAACATATTCGTCGGTTACTATTTCAAAAGTAATCGGCAAGACTTTATTTTCAGCATATTCGTTGTTACTATTTCAAAAGTAATCGGTAAGATTTTTATTTTCAACATATTCGTCGCTTACTATTTCAAAAGTAATCGGCATGATTTATTTTCAACACATTCGTCGGTTACTATTTCAAAAGTAATCGGCAAGATTTATTTTCAGCACATATTCGTCGGTTACTATTTCAAAAGTTATCGGCAAGACTTTATTTTAAGCACATTCGTTGGTTACTATTTCAAAAGTAATCGGTAAGATTTTTATTTTCAACATATTCGTCACTTACTATTTCCAAAGTAATCGGCATGATTTATTTTCAGCACATTCGTCGGTTACTATTTCAAAAGTAATCGGCAAGATTTATTTTCAGTATATTCGTTGGTTACATTTTAAAAGTAATCGGTAAGATTTTTATTTTCAACATATTCGTCGCTTACTATTTCGAAAGTAATCGGCATGATTTATTTTCAGCACATTCGTCGGTTACTATTTCAAAAGTAATCGGCATGATTTATTTTCAGCACATTCGTCAGGTTACTATTTCAAAAGTAATCGGCAAGACTTTTATTTTCAGCACATTTGTCGGTTACTATTTCAATAGTAATTGGCATGATTTATTTTCAGCACATTTGTCGGTTACTATTTCAAAAGTAATCGGCAAGATTTTTATTTTCAGCATATTCGTCGGTGACTATTTCAAAAGTAATCGGCATGATTTATTTTCAGCACATTCGTCAGGTTACTATTTCAAAAGTAATCGGCAAGACTTTTATTTTCAGCACATTTGTCGGTTACTATTTCAATAGTAATTGGCATGATTTATTTTCAGCACATTTGTCGGTTACTATTTCAAAAGTAATCGGTAAGATTTTTATTTCCAACATATTCATCGTTTACTATTTCAAAAGTAATCAGCATGATTTATTTTCAACACATTCGTCGGTTACTATTTCAAAAGTAATCGGCAAGATTTTTATTTTCAGCATATTGGTCGGTGACTATTTCAAAAGTAATCGGCAAGATTTTTATTTTCAGCATATTTGTCGGTTACTTTTTCAAAAGTAATCGGCAAGATTTTTATTTTCAGCATATTTGTCGGTTACTATTTTAAAAGTAATCGACAAGATTTTTATTTTCAACATATTCGTCGGTTACTATTTCAAAAGTAATCGGCAAGACTTTATTTTCAGCATATTCGTTGTTACTATTTCAAAAGTAATCGGTAAGATTTTTATTTTCAACATATTCGTCGCTTACTATTTCAAAAGTAATCGGCATGATTTATTTTCAACACATTCGTCGGTTACTATTTCAAAAGTAATCGGCAAGATTTATTTTCAGCACATATTCGTCGGTTACTATTTCAAAAGTTATCGGCAAGACTTTATTTTAAGCACATTCGTTGGTTACTATTTCAAAAGTAATCGGTAAGATTTTTATTTTCAACATATTCGTCACTTACTATTTCCAAAGTAATCGGCATGATTTATTTTCAGCACATTCGTCGGTTACTATTTCAAAAGTAATCGGCAAGATTTATTTTCAGTATATTCGTTGGTTACATTTTAAAAGTAATCGGTAAGATTTTTATTTTCAACATATTCGTCGCTTACTATTTCGAAAGTAATCGGCATGATTTATTTTCAGCACATTCGTCGGTTACTATTTCAAAAGTAATCGGCATGATTTATTTTCAGCACATTCGTCAGGTTACTATTTCAAAAGTAATCGGCAAGACTTTTATTTTCAGCACATTTGTCGGTTACTATTTCAATAGTAATTGGCATGATTTATTTTCAGCACATTTGTCGGTTACTATTTCAAAAGTAATCGGCAAGATTTTTATTTTCAGCATATTCGTCGGTGACTATTTCAAAAGTAATCGGCATGATTTATTTTCAGCACATTCGTCAGGTTACTATTTCAAAAGTAATCGGCAAGACTTTTATTTTCAGCACATTTGTCGGTTACTATTTCAATAGTAATTGGCATGATTTATTTTCAGCACATTTGTCGGTTACTATTTCAAAAGTAATCGGCAAGACTTTATATTCAACACATTCGTCGGTTACTATTTCAAAAGTAATCGGCATGATCTATTTTCTGCACATTCGTCGGTTACTATTTCAAAAGTAATCGGCAAAATTTTTATTTTTAGCATATTTGTCTCTTACTATTTTAGAATTAATCGGCAAGACTATATTTTCAGCACATTCGTCGGTTACTATTTCAAAAGTAATCGGCAAGACTTTATTTTCAGCACATTCGTCGGTTACTATTTCAATAGTAATCGGCAAGATTTTTATTTTCAGCATGTACGTCGGTTACTATTTCAAAAGTAATCGGCAAGATTTTTATTTTCAGCATATTTGTCAGTTACTATTTCAAAAGTAATCGGTAAGATTTTTATTTCCAACATATTCATCGTTTACTATTTCAAAAGTAATCAGCATGATTTATTTTCAACACATTCGTCGGTTACTATTTCAAAAGTAATCGGCAAGATTTTTATTTTCAGCACATTCGTCGGTTACTATTTCAAAAGTAATCGGCAAGATTTATTTTCAGTATATTCGTTGGTTACTATTTTAAAAGTAATCGGTAAGATTTTTATTTTCAACATATTCGTCGGTTACTATTTCAAAAGTAATCGGCAAGACTTTATTTTCAGCATATTCGTTGTTACTATTTCAAAAGTAATCGGTAAGATTTTTATTTTCAACATATTCGTCGCTTACTATTTCAAAAGTAATCGGCATGATTTATTTTCAACACATTCGTCGGTTACTATTTCAAAAGTAATCGGCAAGATTTATTTTCAGCACATATTCGTCGGTTACTATTTCAAAAGTTATCGGCAAGACTTTATTTTAAGCACATTCGTTGGTTACTATTTCAAAAGTAATCGGTAAGATTTTTATTTTCAACATATTCGTCACTTACTATTTCCAAAGTAATCGGCATGATTTATTTTCAGCACATTCGTCGGTTACTATTTCAAAAGTAATCGGCAAGATTTATTTTCAGTATATTCGTTGGTTACTATTTTCAAAAGTAATCGGCAAGATTTTTATTTTCAGCATATTCGTCGGTGACTATTTCAAAAGTAATCGGCATGATTTATTTTCAGCACATTCGTCAGGTTACTATTTCAAAAGTAATCGGCAAGACTTTTATTTTCAGCACATTTGTCGGTTACTATTTCAATAGTAATTGGCATGATTTATTTTCAGCACATTTGTCGGTTACTATTTCAAAAGTAATCGGCAAGATTTTTATTTTCAGCATATTCGTCGGTGACTATTTCAAAAGTAATCGGCATGATTTATTTTCAGCACATTCGTCAGGTTACTATTTCAAAAGTAATCGGCAAGACTTTTATTTTCAGCACATTTGTCGGTTACTATTTCAATAGTAATTGGCATGATTTATTTTCAGCACATTTGTCGGTTACTATTTCAAAAGTAATCGGCAAGACTTTATATTCAACACATTCGTCGGTTACTATTTCAAAAGTAATCGGCATGATCTATTTTCTGCACATTCGTCGGTTACTATTTCAAAAGTAATCGGCAAAATTTTTATTTTTAGCATATTTGTCTCTTACTATTTTAGAATTAATCGGCAAGACTATATTTTCAGCACATTCGTCGGTTACTATTTCAAAAGTAATCGGCAAGACTTTATTTTCAGCACATTCGTCGGTTACTATTTCAATAGTAATCGGCAAGATTTTTATTTTCAGCATGTACGTCGGTTACTATTTCAAAAGTAATCGGCAAGATTTTTATTTTCAGCATATTTGTCGGTTACTATTTCAAAAGTAATCGGTAAGATTTTTATTTCCAACATATTCATCGTTTACTATTTCAAAAGTAATCAGCATGATTTATTTTCAACACATTCGTCGGTTACTATTTCAAAAGTAATCGGCAAGATTTTTATTTTCAGCACATTCGTCGGTTACTATTTCAAAAGTAATCGGCAAGATTTATTTTCAGTATATTCGTTGGTTACTATTTTAAAAGTAATCGGTAAGATTTTTATTTTCAACATATTCGTCGGTTACTATTTCAAAAGTAATCGGCAAGACTTTATTTTCAGCATATTCGTTGTTACTATTTCAAAAGTAATCGGTAAGATTTTTATTTTCAACATATTCGTCGCTTACTATTTCAAAAGTAATCGGCATGATTTATTTTCAACACATTCGTCGGTTACTATTTCAAAAGTAATCGGCAAGATTTATTTTCAGCACATATTCGTCGGTTACTATTTCAAAAGTTATCGGCAAGACTTTATTTTAAGCACATTCGTTGGTTACTATTTCAAAAGTAATCGGTAAGATTTTTATTTTCAACATATTCGTCACTTACTATTTCCAAAGTAATCGGCATGATTTATTTTCAGCACATTCGTCGGTTACTATTTCAAAAGTAATCGGCAAGATTTATTTTCAGTATATTCGTTGGTTACTATTTTAAAAGTAATCGGTAAGATTTTTATTTTCAACATATTCGTCGCTTACTATTTCGAAAGTAATCGGCATCATTTAATTTCAGCACATTCGTCGGTTACTATTTCAAAAGTAATCGGCAAGATTTTTATTTTCAGCATATTCGTCGGTGACTATTTCAAAAGTAATCGGCATGATTTATTTTCAGCACATTCGTCAGGTTACTATTTCAAAAGTAATCGGCAAGACTTTTATTTTCAGCACATTTGTCGGTTACTATTTCAATAGTAATTGGCATGATTTATTTTCAGCACATTTGTCGGTTACTATTTCAAAAGTAATCGGCAAGACTTTATATTCAACACATTCGTCGGTTACTATTTCAAAAGTAATCGGCATGATCTATTTTCTGCACATTCGTCGGTTACTATTTCAAAAGTAATCAGCAAAATTTTTATTTTTAGCATATTTGTCTGTTACTATTTTAGAATTAATCGGCAAGACTATATTTTCAGCACATTCGTCGGTTACTATTTCAAAAGTAATCGGCAAGACTTTATTTTCAGCACATTTGTCGGTTACTATTTTAAAAGTAATCGGCAAGACTTTATTTTCAGCACATTCGTCGGTTACTATTTCAAAAGTAATCGGCAAGATTTTTATTTTCAACATATTCGTCGGTTACTATTTCAAAAGTAATCGGCAAGACTTTATTTTCAGCACATTCATTGGTTACTTTTTTAAAAGTAATCGGTAAGATTTTTATTTCCAACATATTCATCGTTACTATTTCAAAAGTAATCAGATTGATTTATTTTCAACACATTCGTCGGTTACTATTTCAAAAGTAATCGGCAAGATTTTTAGTTTCAGCATATTGGTCGGTGACTATTTCAAAAGTAATCGGCAAGATTTTTATTTTCAGCATAT